>JAVJIF010031035.1:0-249333 GCA_038442645.1 Agave tequilana | reverse complement strand
CTGGCTCGGTCGACCGTGCGGTCGACTGGCAGAAGGCCAGAACACAAGTTTTTAAGGATTAAAACTTGGTCTTTTATCTTCAATAAAATCTCATAAATTCTACAAAAATAAGTTTATTGATATACTTTGATATACAAACATGTTTGATTAAAAATCAAAACATATTACAAACATTTTGAACTATTTTTGTAATATAGAAGTTTTGCCTTAAACAAAAACCTGTATTTTTCTAAAATGATTTTTCCAAAACTTTTCCAAATACAAAAGTAAAATATTCTAAACACTTTTGGAGCTTAGTGTGTATGGATATGATCCACTACACATATATGATGAAATATCTATGTTTTTTGACAATAAGCTCTAAATTAAGTTTTGATAAAACACATGTATATTTTGAATCTTAAAAATCAAACCGGTATTTCCAAAACGAAAACTCTTTTATGAAAACACATATAAATCTTGTGTGTGAGTGTATATGAACTTGAACAATCCACCAACTAATCTATTCTTTACATTAAAACAAAATCTTGACACTTACAAAAATGACACAAGTCTTCTTGGAAATCTTCTCTTGAAGGTCTTCTTCTTCTTCTTGACTTGGTCCAAACCTTAATCCAATGAGCTAGACTCCTCTTTAGTACTTGATGCAGTCTTGATGCGCGAGCTCTTGAATCAACACGTGCTAGCTCCAAAAACTTTGACTTTAAATCCTCTGTTGAAGCTAAACACCAACTAAGATCTTGATCAAATATCTGATACTAATTAAACACAAGAGCATTAGTACTATAACTACATGAGTTAATCATCATCAAAACTAGAGTGATGGGCTTTCGGGCCAACAATCTCCCCCTTTTTGATGATGACAAAACTCATGGAGTTATATATGCATGGATTAAAGTTAAGCTTCATAGAAGCTCCCCTTAACTCATGCATAACAATAAACAAATAGATATTCAATGAAGTGCATAAAACTAAACAAATATATATGCATAAACAAGGTGAGAGAAACATGCATAAAGCAAAAATTCTTCTCTCATAAACCTTCTCCCCCTTTTTGTATAAATTTTCAAAATCTTTCTCTCCTTTTTATATAAACATAAAATATAGACATGCATAAACTCAATATATGCATAAACTCAATTTCTAAATATGCATATATAAACTCAAAATAATTCTCCCTTTTTTTGTCAATTATCAACAAAGGGGTGAAACACAAGTCAACAATACAGATATATATGCGATATACATTCATGAAGAGGAAGACAGTAAGTTAGCTCCCCTGCATACCTGCATTACATGAAGAAGGGATGACAAAACTCTAACTTACATAAAGCATAACATACAATGTATAAGCGGAGATTTTAAGCTCCCCTACACACGTGTACCACATAAAGAAGAGATGTCAAGCTCCTCAATATAATATATACTCAACATGAATCTATATATAGAAGAGGTGTTAAGCTCCCATTGCATATAGGCAATACATATCAAAACATTTTTTTTAAGAAACACTTTAAAGACAAATTTTGAATTTTCTTAAATCAAATTTTGAGATACCACTTGTAAGTAAACAAAATTTTAAGATATCATGAGATATTTGATACCTATTGAAATTTGAAAATTTTTGACACCAATTGAAATTGAAACATTCGTAAATTTTGATACCAATGAAAGTAAAATATTTTATATTTTGATACCAATTGAAATATATGGCAAATTTTGATACCAAATAAAAGGGAAAACATTTTTGATACCAATTGAAATCGAAACCCAATTGAAATCGAAACATATTGATACCAATTGAAGTAGATTGTGAATTTTAATTATCAATTAAAATACCAATTGAAAATAATACATAAGCTCATTAAAATACTATTTGAGATACCAATTGAAATCAAGATTTAAGTCAAGCTTAGCATAAACATAATTTGTGCTTTAAACATGTAAGGATATTATAAATCAAGTACAATCAAATCATATATATGTATGAAAATGAAAATACCAATTGAAATTAATATTATTTGAAATTTGAAGCATACATATATAAGAAAACATATATGAGTATACAAAAATAGAATTTCATGAAGTTCATGTGTATTAATCATAACTATCTACCCTAATCATGCAAATGATAAAAGATTTTCAAATAGAGCATAAAAGGTATGGTCACCCAACCATCCGCCCTTTAAGGTTGGTAGGGGTTTTCAAAAAAAATAAGAGTCTGAAAATATATAGTTTGAAAACTCTACCCATTGAAGAATAAAAAACTAGTTAAAATAGTTTTTTGAAAAATTAGTTAAAGATCTTTCAAACATGAAAACAAATCATATATATCTCATGAATCATACTAAATACACAAAAATTGACACTCGAAATTTATAAATCTCAAAATTCTCATGAAAACAATGTCATGAGTAAACAATTGAAGTGTGAGTGCACAAGAATCATGTGAATAGTATTTTCATGAAAGTAATCAATAAAGCTCAAAGTAGGCATGAATTTCTTTTATGAAAATCATAAATTAATTTTTCATTAAAAACAAACTTCAAGGTATATGTATGTTTTATCAAAATTAGAAATATGCATACATATCCCAAACACAAAAGAGTCCATAATAGTATTTGCATGAAGGCAAGAGACTTAAGGGTATACATGTATATTTATTAGTTTTGAACAAAAATTACATATACATGAAGCAAACATATATAAGAATATGAAAACAAGTGTAAATGAGGGAATCATCAAAACTAGGTTATACATGTACATGTAATGAGAACAAATGGACAATGAAATACAAACATATAAGAATCAATTGTTGCTCACTACTTGTACAAGTATACACACAAGTCTTAATGAAAATTTACATTTAAACATGTAATCAAAACATGAAGTGCAAAACCATAAACAAATATGATTATTAAGGTAAATGCACATGTTTTAGAGTAATGATATACACAATAGCTAAACTAAATGAGAACACAAAATATGGATCCATATGAACATGGGTGTATCTCAATTACTATACATGTATGTCATAAGTCTAAATAACATGACATTTAATAACAATCATGGAAAATATGCTAAAACTCAATAATCTAAAAGTTTGTAAACAAATAAGGAGTTAGAGATAGTTACAAAAACCATTAGGGCACATCTCTATATCTCCAAACCATGGTGGTCCTCCCACCAAACTTTCTTGATAGTGATGCATCAATTGTATGTCCATCTAGCTCATGCATCCACCACCAAGGCACCAATTCTCTCACGTCATGTGAGAGCCCACACCTACATCAGACACAAGAGGTGGAGATTTTGGTACCCATTTTCTTTTGGGTCTACAGGGGTTAGCATCAAATGGAACACAAACATTTTTATTAGCAAAATTTATAGAATTTATCTTATCATAACAAAACTTTGCTAAATGGCCTTTGCGGCCGCAATGTGTACATTTGTACACTCTAGAATGCATATGAGAGTGAGTGTGATCATGATGTGCAAAGTGTGCATATGTGTGCCGTAGGTGATGTGCATGAACATATGAAGCTTGTCTTTTGAAACAAGGTTTTCAATCTATTATGATTGAATGCACAATTGCTCAAAGTTGAGCTCAAGCGATTTATTCTATTTTTCAAAAATTGAATCTCATTTTTATCAATAGTAGCATGAAAAACATGGTGAGAATGAGAATCAACACTCTTTTCTTTTTAGAAATATTTTCCTTTTTTTGAAATAATTTTTCTTTTCACAGAGTTGTTTTCATCCAAAGCAATATCTTTTCCTTTTTCCACCAAAGTGATTTTATTTTTCAAAAAAGTATTTCCTTCACAAAGATCATTTAATTTATAAGTCAAGGAAATATATCCTTTTTCAACATATCATTTTCTTTTGAAATACATGCAAATTTTTTTAAGAGAGTCATTTTCTTTTAACAAGAAAGTGTTGTTCTTTTTCAATTTATTATTGTCCTTTTTAAGCAAATCATATTTTTCAAGAAGTTGTTGACAAAAAGATTCAAGTTCATCATATGACATGTCAATATCTTCTTCAAGCTCGGATTCAGAGTTTACCTCAAGGGGGTATCCTCTTGGATCATGTAGCACAAGTTGGAAGCATCATCACTTCCATCATCCGAGTCACTCCCTACATAGTATTGCTTTTGTTCGCCAAGGGAGACTATAGTGTTCCATACTATAAAAGCCGAATCAAAATTAGCAACCCTAAATAAATATTCATCATTTAGGGTACTTTTTAATGCATGGATGACTTTTATATTAGCCTCAAGATTTTTGCCATTTAAACAATATGAATCTTTAATAGTGGCAAAATAAACATGAATACCTAGGGATTTGAGGTACATTGACATCTTAACCTTCTAAGTTTGGATGTTAAGAATATCAAACATGGGAGGTGACATGAAATCCATGTGTGTGTATAAATATTGTGATTAGCCAAAAATAAGGATCTTTAACTCTAGGTTGTTAGACCCAAATCAAGAGCACCAAGCTCTGATACCAATTGAAATCACCTTGAGGGGGGTGAATAGGTGACTAGCTAATCTAATGATGAATTAATGCAGAATTAAAACTATTTATGCAAACTAAATACTATTAAGCTAAACACATCAAGTATAACACAAGAATGTAGCCGAATTCCCGGCGAAGGGCTCTGGACTATCTCCTCAAGATTCCTCTACATAAGAGTTGAGGTGCCGCTATGGCTCTCTTGGTTGAATATAAGTGTAAGCAAACAATCACAAAGCATATATCAATATAAGTATAAGTATATCAAGCAAGTAATTAATATGAACAATAAGAGCATGCAAGATATAAACATAAGTGAGAGATAGAGAGAGAGAGCAATCGCAAACACGGGAGATTTCTTTCGAGGTTCAAGCACCCTTGCTCTACGTCCCCACCTTCAACACTATGGGGCCGTTTGTTTCGCGTAAAACTCCGTAATTCGTAAATGACTTACTACCCAGTTACAACTACGGCGTTTGTTTGGACCATAATTCGTAAAACACTTACGTAACTCAACTAACACTCACTTGTAACCCAATTACTACTCACTTACAGCCCAGTTACAGTTACAGTTAATTTTGGTCATACAAATTTGTAATATTTTTTTATATTAATATTAAAAAAATTTAATATTTAACTTTTTTTAATATTTATTTGCAGTATTAAAACTTTTAAAATCACCAAATAGTTAATTTTGTGGTCAACTTTTTCACTTACGACTTATACATTACGACAATCAAACACCGTAAAGTACAATACACTTTCTCACTTTACAATTTTATATTACCAACCAAACACCGTAAAATTTATATACATGTAACTCATTTACAATTGTAAAAAACTTACCAATTACAACTACGAATTACGGCCAGTTACGACAACCAAACAGACCCTATGAAGGATTTCCACTAATATTGATCCCACTGGATCACTCGGTGCTGCAACACCTACAACGAGTTTACACTAGAACTCCTTGAACTCACTAGTCCCTCTCTTGTTCCCGTAAGAACTACACACCGTAAGTACACTAGCTTGCCGAGGCCGCACCTCTACACCGAGCTCTCACTAGAACTCGAAACAACGCGAACCCGCAAGTCCGCCTCTTCAAATACAAAGTAGAACACTTTGGTGATCACAACACTTTGATCACCTAAAATACTCTTACAACAAAGATCCCTATAGGATTGATATAGTAATGGATAGCTCAAGTTGTGTGTATTGATTTGGTGGTGAAAACTCAAGAAATCACTTTTGAAAAACTCTTGATAAACTCTCCTTTTGATTTGAAAATATTGGCTCTAAAACATGTGGAGAAAACCACTGAGATAGGTTGAAAAAACTAACCACTCTCTTTAAATCTTGTAGAAAACAGTTCAGGGAACCCCAATTTATAGGCATCCAAAATATAACCGTTGGGGTCCAAATCAGCAGCTGACACTGCTATCGGTCGACCGGCGGTTGACCGCCAACGGTCGAATTTCCGACCATTGAGCCACCGGTCGACCGCCCGGTCGACCGAGGCCTGGATACAGAGAGCAGAAGCTCTCTGGCGGTCGACCGGGGCCAGATCCAGAGAGCAGAGCTCTCTGACGATCGACCGGGTCGGTCGACCGGCCCTTTAGCCAAACAAGGCCGTGCACGTTTGTGCACATCGGTCGACCGCCCGGTCGACCGACCTCTGGCTTGGTCGACCGTGCGGTCGACCGACAGAAGGCCATAACACAGGTTTTTAAGGATTACAACTTGGTCTTTTTTATCTTCAATAAAATCTCATAAATTCTATAAAAATAAGTTCATTGATACTTTGATATACAAACATGTTTGATTAAAAATCAAAATATATTACAAGCATTTTGAACTATTTTTGTAATATAGAAGTTTTGCCTTAAACAATAACCTGTATTTTCCAAAACGATTTTTTCAAAACTTTCCAAATACAAAAGCAAGATATTCTAAACACTTTTGGAGCTTAGTGTGTATGGATATGATCCACTACACATATATGATGAAATATCTATGTTTTTTTGACAATAAGCTCTAAATTAAGTTTTGATAAAACACATGTATATTTTGAATCTTAAAAACCAAACCGGTATTTTCTAAAACAAAAACTTTTTTGTGTAAAAACATATAAATCTTGTGTGTGAGTATATATGAACTTGAGCAATCCACCAACTAATCTATCCTTACATTTTATCTAAAAACAAAATCTTGACACTTACAAACATGACACAAGTCTTCTTGGAAATCTTCTCTTGAAAGTCTTTTTCTTCTTCTTGACTTGATCCAAACCTTGATCCAATGAGCTAGACTCCTCTTGAGTACTTGATGTAATCTTAATGCGCGAGCTCTTGAATCAACACGTGCTAGCTCCAAAAACTTTTACTTTAAATCCTCTGTTGAAGCTAAACACCAACTAAGATCTTGATCAAATATCTGATACTAATTAAACACAAGATCATTAGTACTATAACTACATGAGTTAATCATCATCAAAACTAGAGTGATGGGCCTTCGGCCAACAAATAGTGGTTAGTCGTGTAGATCATATGAGGACATCTGATGCCCCTGATTTCTTCCTTCTTGTGTAGTCTCCCAAGCTTGTTAACATTTGGCCATCCATAAAATTATACAACATTAAAAGTGAATTAAATGTATGCTTCAAAGTATAGAATAGATGTTGGGGTCAGACATGATCTTATATATTCTCGTCTCCTTATGTTTTCCAGTCCAAACTTCTTCATCTAAACTATTTTTGGTTGTTGCACTGCAGTAGTATGCCTTTCATCATATAACCAGAGGTTAATATTCAACACATACTTCCATCCATGGTTCTAAATATCAGCCGATATATGAGCTGATATATCGGTTTTAGACCCATACCATTATGATTCGATGAAGAATATCACCCATATCAGTTTGAGCCCGTATCGGTCGATATTGGCTGATATAATGGCTGAAATGTATGAGCTTGGTATCGGCCGATATTGCTATTTTTTTCTTTGGGGTTTTTCCTTAACAAACTGGATTTGGACCCAACTTTTGAGATATACTAGGCTATTATTAGGAACTTGAGACTTGGAAATGTGTATTAAATATTATAGTTTATGATGTCGATTAATTTTATTGTTTATGTTTTTTTTACTTTCTTTTTAAGGGCAAGTTGAGGATTAGAATGGGTAATTTTTTTGTATATTTTATTTATACATCGAATTATATGTTTTTTTTGTAATTCAATATCTGTTGCTTTTTGCAAGCCTCTTGCTCAAATACTTACTTTAAAGAGTAAATATTTCATCTTTTTATTCTTTCTTTTATTCATCGAGTTCCAAGTAAGTAGTAGACTTTTCATGATTTATGCTATATAAAACTATAAATAATGAATTTGTTGAAATTATACTTAGAATTAGTTTTGCAAATTTCTAATTTTATTTATTAAATTGTGCGTATATCACTTTGCATGAATGTTCTCACACATTTATTCAATAAGACAAACAGAACTTTATAATTATATTTTAAGTTATTCATATTTATATATATAGAATGTCTAATATGGACATCCGATGTGATCTCATATCCCTGAAATATCACTCGATATTTGCTATCCGATATGAAAAATTTCAACTGATATGAACTCGATATCTGATATTTAGAACCTTCTATCATATGCCGACCAAAAAAAAGGAAACATATTGATCTCTGAATTATGTGAACATAATGAAATTTAAGCTAACTCTTATTGACCATTGCCACTAAAACTCTTGGTCTCTTTCGCTTCCTGTAAGCACATTTATGTGCCAGCATGTTGTAGAAGATGACAGAGTGATATATATATATATATATATATAATATATATATATAATATATATATATATATATATATATATATATATATATATATCCGCACGAGTGGCCGATCGATAAGACGCTGGATTTGCTTCCCAGTGATCGCCAGTTCAAACCGCTCCATAGACATATTGGGGATTAGTTTGGAGTTGTTTTTCACAACACAGATTTATCTTCATAGAGTGAGCCGCCTCTGGGATACCCAGAATTTACCTTCCAATATATATACACACACACACACACATACTTGTGTCTCCGGAGTGATTCGAGCCCGAATCCTTCCCACTCAAATACCAACATCCGACATTCAAATATAAGATTCACTCCGTTGAAGTTGATTGATATTATTTAAAATAAGTAAAAATAAAAATTAAGTGTTTTGAATATTTTTTGCTCATCCATCAAGCGGCACAAAATGGACGGCTGAAATAATGAATTAGTTAGATCTATGTCTTTAGACATATAATATCTCGATCCGACTATTTGATCATGATCTAAACATTTAAAAACCCTGCAAACCAATTTATGTTAGATTTCAAATGTTCTGCACCGTTAAACTAACCAACTCAATGTTTAGGCCATTTGTTTTTCACTTACTTGATGCATGGGCAAAAAAGTATTTAAAATACTTGGTTTTTGATTTATATGTACTTGAAATAATATAGATCAACTTCAACAAAATGGATCTTGTATTCGAATGCCGTAGGGTTGTATTTGAGTGGGAAGAATTTGGCCTCGAATTCTTCCGGAATAACACAAGTCTCTCTCTCTCTCTCTCTATATGTTGTGTGTGTGTGTGTGTGTGTGTGTGGTGTGTGTGTATATACACACACACATATGTGTGTGTGTGTATATATATTTGTGTGTATATGTGTGTGTGTGTGTGTGTATCCCTTGCGCACTAGATGCCTTTCACCTTTTTTAGTATGTATATATAAACATGGATGCACACAAATACACACTATATGACTTAACAACCTAATGATATAATGTCTTTTTAGGTAAGATGCAATCAATTTGAAGTTGATTGCACAAAGAAAGTTCCCTTTGGAACATTCTTGTATGCCTCTTATACAGGTTTTGAATACTAGGAAAAAAGGGTTTAACTTAGGTTAAAAAGCAAGTTCTGCCAAATAAATCTTAGCACATGACACTAATAGTAGTGATTTTTATCTAAATATTCTTTGTTCGTTAAATATCAACATCTGCATGCAATCCTAGCGTTAACAATACCGATAATTTGTTATTCAATCTATTGATCTCGTGGGACTAGGTCGGTGAATTAATTTGAATTTTTTTCTATGCAATTTAAGTTTTGGTGCTAATGATTATTTCTTTTTCTGCATTGTTTACTGTGTTGTGGGGTTTGTATCAATGGTTATATCCATCTCTACTCGGCTTGACACAACTTATATAGATAACTATGTCATGAAAAGTTTTGCTTGCATTACATCTCATGCCTCTAGCAATGCCTTATTTTTGGCACTTTTTACTTTTTTTAGGGAGTCATCACAATAGATGAGTATCAATATTCATTTTCTTTTTGTTTAAACTTTTTTTAAAAACGATATTTCTTTTAGATTTGTACAAAACTATAAGCTACAACAGTTTGATTCAGCTGTGTTTTACTCTTCTTTCTACATTTCAGGCTGAGCTAATTGATCCTGCAGTGAAGGGAACTCTTAATGTTTTGGGTTCCTGCGTCAAAACTCCATCCGTTAAAAAGGTGGTTATTACCTCATCTACGGCTGCTGTTGCATTTAATGGAAGGCCACGAACCCCTGATGTGGTAGTTGATGAAACATGGTTTTCGAGTTCTGAGTTATGTAGGCAGACTAAGGTTTGTGCTGATAGTTCTGTGAAATAGGATCAGACAAATGGCATTACATTATTTATTTGTTGTTACGTCTCATTTGTGCTAATTTAAATTTACAAGTCCTCTCCTTTTATGTTAATATTCATAACCATTTATCTGAAGACATCAACATTACGATTGTACGTTAAGCAACTAGGTGTTCGTGTTACCATTGATTCTCTTGTACATGCCGGTTCACAGTCATAATTTGTAGATTTTTTCAACTCAGCAAAATGGTTAACTTCTTAGTTACAATACTTCACTTTTGTAGTTACTCTCAAGCTGCAGAATTTATCAGTTATACTGACATTTTATGTATTTCATGCATTGTTTTCAAATACATGCTGACTCCAATAGATAATATCATATCAGGTACCTAATACGATATTTACTCTTTAATGTGAGCCGATATCAGGTAATATTGCCAATATCGATGGCCGATATTAATGAAATTGATACTAAAAACCGTAGCCTGATATTGATAACAATGCAAATATCAATATGAAATTTTCGTGACAAAAGTAAATCTAAATCACACTTTTCCATATTTCTTTACAAGTTGATGAATGCCAATTAATAAATCTAAGAACTCGTCAATATGATTTGCAAATAGCAATTTTAGCTAGACCATGCATCTTGTTAAGATCTTAACTATTAGATGCTTAGTCCATAGAAATTTAGGTAAATAATACTAGATAACGTTTTTTATTTATGTTGTCTATTGAGTGTATGATCCTTGATGTTGATGATTATCTGTCTCCAGCAAAAAACTCAAGACTTAGTTTACTTCCCAAATATCTTAGATTTATAGAACGGAAGTTGCCGATACATTGCAAAAACATGACAAGGGGAGGCAAAAAGAAAAAGATTTTCAAGAATGAGTTGTTCCCAGGTTGGAACTTGACTGAATAATTGCCAGCTTTTTCGTAAATTATTCGTCTAACTATTCATTCAGACTCTATCCGTTTGTTCAACAAAATCAAACATGTTTTCAATGTTCTCTCAATGGACAAGTGAATTATTCACATTTTTAATGATGCCTCAAATTACACAAATGAAACGTGGCATTCATATTGCATCCATCACCCAATGGTGTTCATAGCTACTATTAAAATATATGCACCTCCTTTCCCTTTTCCCTAAGCCCATCCCAACAACAACAAACCAAAGCAATAATAATAAGAACAACGAAGGAAAATTTTTAAAAAGAAGAAAAGAAAGAAGTATACCTATGTCTGTAGTAATGATATATATTCAGTGGTGTACATCTTGAGTGCCAAAAATGCCTTCCTAATGAAAAATACTTATCTGCAACTAGTCCAAGTGCAGGGAAGGCAAGCACTCAAGAGTGGCAAGAGAGGGTCAATTCTGGGTTGTTTATCCCATGAAACTCCAACTTTTTTGGGCAGCAAGGAGATGACCGTTAACATGAGATCATTGAGTTAATCAATGCTTGACAAGAGAACAAATGCTAGTTCTTCTATCAATTCAAGTATGCTAGTGATATTCCTCTAATTAAGCAATATGTTTGTGTTTGTGATCCCAGTTTAGCCATGTAACTATACTTTTAAATGCATGAAGCAATATGGTATTCTCGTTTTAAGCATACTCTAGAAGAGGAGAGTGGGTTAACTGTTAGTTCAAAGCTTCCTTATACCACATTTATTTTAGAAAAAATTCAATTGGTCAAGAAGTTTTGGGCTAAAGATCAGCTGGTACGTGGGCCGAATTTTCCTTGGGCTTGGCCCAGGCTAGGAGGGGTGTTCCCGTGCCCTACTTGTAAATGGGTTTGGGCCAAAATTCTAGGCTAACGGGCCCTTAGGTTTGAGGGGTACAACCCAAGCTTTTTTTTGGGCCGTTGCAATTGGGCCTCGGTCTGGTGGGGCCCACTCTCATCCCCCTATTGGAAACGAATAATACTCTATGCTAACAGTTATAAACATTCAGAAAAGTTTATAATTCCAGATTTATAAATCTTGCAGTCAGGTTGTAATGGCTATGGTGCTTTTAAACTGTCACATTTCTTTTTTTTTGTTTATCTGACTTATCTGTCCTTTATCAAAGACACAAGCACTAACCTTTATATTAGCAGTTATGGTATGTGCTTTCGAAGACATTGGCAGAGGAGGCTGCTTGGAAGTTTTCAAAGGATAATGGCATTGACATGGTTACAATAAACCCAGCAATGGTCATAGGTCCTCTTCTGCAGCCCACACTTAACACAAGTTCTGCTGCAATCTTGAACTTAATAAATGGTATGTTTCCTTAAAAATCAGTTTACATGTACATGTCGTCTTGTTCATAGGTAACTCGAATTCAAATCCTGGGATTTATTTTATCTATTAAAAAGGTTTCCTGGATTCTTAGTCAACTCATTTTTTTTCAAATGACTCTGGAAATTTGCATCATCGCATTGCTTTTCAACTTTGTTCATGTTAACTTCATATATGATTCATATTTTAGGAAGCCCCCAAAACGTGGACATCTCTCAGTTACATTCTGAAATGTCGTTTGGCATGTGAACCTTTTAGTTGGATATTTCAGTGGCTCTTTTAGAGGTGCCCTATTGGAGATTAGACGATGAGAAACAGGAAATGGTTCCACGGGTGACTATTGAAACCATAATATGGTAGGCTTTCTTAATATTCAAGTTGAGAACCCTGTCAGAGATCATTCCTGTCAAATTAATATTCTAGTTAATAACCCAATAGTCAAATTTCAAATTAAAACATTAAGTTTCAGACTAAATTTATAATAGAAACCTAAGACCAGAAAATTTTGAGAACAAAGGAAGTGTGGCGGGGAAGTATAGAGTGTCACGTTTCGATGGAAGATGAGAAAAAAAAAAAGTGTCACGGATTTCATTACAAAATTTAAGTCTGAGTAAATATCCTAATCTCCAAACTCGAGCTGCCACTACAAAGATTATAGAGGAAAGAATACACTAGAACTCCAAAGGACACGGTTCAAAGACTCGGCCGAGTCGTATCCGTCTCGGCCCACTACGAGACAAATCCGAATCACGAGTCGGTCGACTCAACTCAGAAGAGACTGACTAGGCCGAGAATCGGAGTTGACTCGGTCGACTCGGCATTGTGATGATAATTTTGTGCCTCATCGTAATTCAATGTGAAAATAACTACATTAACATGTATTTATGAATGTAGTTTGTGTAATTTACTATATTGTGCATGTATTTTGATATGCTTCTACCAACGACGCGCGTATTTATACTTTCGCTTTATATTTAGTATTGCTAGGTGATATATTTTGGACATGTGACACATAAATGTGAATGTCTACATTTTTTTAAGATTTGTCGTGATTTTTTTAGAATTTTTTAGCTTTCTATGTAGCGTTTTGCGCGTATCGCCAGATATCGGTCCAAGTTGCCGAGACCGATCCGTCTCAGTGCCCGCCGAGTCGGCGGCCGAGACCGCGACTGTGAACCATGCCAGAGGATGTGACTTGAGTTTTATGGGTCTTCAGGATAAGATCCAAGATGAAAGGCTATTGCATTTGGGATTGAATAAGGCATCCCATGGTAAAGGTTTAAAGGCATGGGGCCTGCAGACTGCAATATGATAAATCATGCATAACTTTAAAGAACATATGTTTTTTGTCGAGGGAAATTTGAAGTGAAGAAATTTGATTGATAATCAGTGAGTGTTTACCTACTTTTAAGAAATTATCAAAATAACAGCATGGAACCTAGTGGATCTAACTAATGTGTCATTTGGAAATTAATAGGAAAGAATAAGTTCCTTTATTAATGTAGGTCTGTGAAGCATGTTCTCGGACGTGTACAACAATTTTGTAAAAAGTAGGACATAGATACAGCAAAATTAGCACAGTAAATATTACTTGAAGATGAAGAACCATCTGATGCCCCCACAATGTAAATAGGTAATTGGTGATATGTCCACCATCAACGCCTTTGACCAAGAAAGATTACTTGCCATAAAATAACAAAATAGACAATAGAAGCTAGAAGATTTAGAATAGCAGCAAAGACTGTAGTAAATATTTAATTTAAACAATCAAATGTTGGTGTGATCTTTATCTAATATCAATATATTATTTCCTTAAAACTATTTTATTGAGTGGTTTGTGGTTCTTTTTCTCTCAATATTATGTTTGAAAGAAGAAACATGATATGGTGTATCATATCCTTGAAATAACCTTACTTAGACTTCTCTTACTGTTACAAATATGGCTCCACCCATAATATCAAAGTAAAAAGTTACAGAGAAATACAAACAAATCATGAAGGAAAAGGGGATAAAAGTAAAGTGACATGCAAAAGCAAAAGTTGTGAAAGATGTGCTTAGTGTCAGATTGATGAGGACATCATGCCGCTCAGGGGCAGATTCGATCGAGTATACTTCAGGAAGTAACGCACTGCAGTTCTTTGGTTTTAGATTGGATTTGTTTCAGATTTATTTCATTTTAGCTTTATTTTCTGTAGTAGGTGTTCTTTTGTGGGCGTTTAGTATCACTTCGGTTCTTTCCCAGTAGTCCTCTTTTATAAAGCCTATATAAGCCCCCCTAGACTATTCTATTAGAATTATTGAATGATTAAAATTTTCTCAAATTATCTGTTTTAATTCTTGAGTTATCTGCTCTCGAATTTTGGGTGAGAAGCCCGCGTAAGGGGTGGAAACCCAAAATCTTATCCTGTTCTCAATTTCAAATTTTGGTTACAATTTGAAGGTTATTGCGATCCAGGTTGGTATTACATCATTTTGGTATCAGAGCCCTGGTTTTTAATTCCCTTCAAATATTATCTTTTGTTCCAAATCTTCTCCAGTCACAAATCCCAAATCTAGATCCCAGATCCATCCAAAAAAATAATACACTGTTGAAAATTCCCCAAAAATCCCTTCGAAAATCCCTGAAAATTCCCACGCTGCACTGTTCATCGTCGTCAACCCACCAACACTCCACCGTCACCATCCACGCCCTCCGCCGCCGACGACAGGCACGTCCTCCGCCGTCATCATCTCCAGATCCGACGCAGCAGTCGCCTTCGCCGTCGCTCCCCTTCCACAAACATCATCTTCGGCCAGATCTGCATCCATGACAACCTCTAACGTCGCCGTCCTCTCTTCCTCCAACCAATCATCTTCGTCGCCTCTCTTCTTCCTTGGCCACCCCTCCTTCATACTCTTCCTCTGCTGACGACGGCGAAGCCGCCACGACCTCCACACCCAGATCTCCCGCCGACGCCACAACGCACAACCCGGCCTCAGACCCACTGCCGACGCTTCTTCGCCACCGGCCGTCGACGATCGCATCTCGAGCGCCAGATACCATCAACATCACCGTTAAAATCTCTCGCCGCCTCTCCCTTTTGATCTCGCCATCGAGAAAGCTCGAGAGAGCTTTACCTCCAGTCGTTGCCTTCGCCAGACCTCCAACGCCGCCCCCGCGCCACCAGACTTCCTCCTTCCTCCCCGGATCACCGTCGCCTGGTGTTGATTTGTCGCCGGATCTCCAACTCCACCGCCTCCGTAGTTGACTTTCGCCGTGGCTTGTCACCCGAACCCTAGCACAGCTCGACGGGGGAGAACAGTGAACTCGGGGGAGAGGAAAGAACCCGGAGCCTGAACCCGCAAAGGGTTTTTGCATATTTGGACGAATCGGGTCGGATCCAAACCACCCACCCGTCACGACCCGACCCGTGACCCGTTTGAGGTGACGTCACTGCTGACGTAAGCGCTGACATAGTTGACTCAGTTGATTCAGCCCAGTGTGTTCTGACTCAGTCCAGAAACACAACAGCACTTCCGAAGGCCGTTCAGAGCTCGTTTCAAGTCCAAATCGAGCCGTTTTCAAAGCAGTGGGTTCGTGACGACCAGTACCACGCGCCTATAGCAGTCTCGTTCAGGTTTGAGCTACGGTCGCCTCCCCAGTTAATTTTGAATATTCTGTTCAGTTATTCCTGCTACTTAATTAAAATAGCTAGCCTTTCCAATCTGTCGCAAGGTAGAATTTATTGACTGTTGCCCACTAAACAAGTGAGTTGTGTGATTCTGACCTTGATTGGTAACCCGACTTAATATTAATTGTGCAACTTAACTAATTTAAATTTGTGATCACTTGGTTTATCTTGGAGTTAACTTTGTCAGCACGTGTCTTTATATCACCGTCTCCACGTTACATTTTCTTAATCATGTGTTAATCTACGTAGCTTAAAATTGGTATTATCTTTCATCACTCTAATCTCTGACTCCTCCTGCATAACATACATATCATTTTAGGACAACTTGCATTTAGGGTCAGTTAAGATCTTGCATGCCTACAAGAAGTGGTAGAACTTTTTCTGTAGGAGAAACTTCGGCACCAATGGATCCTAGCATTCATGATACACTTAACATAATCCTTAACAAGATAGAAAACATGGACAGACAGCTACAAGAAGTTAGGGATCAAGTTGATGTCAATTGTAGGGCTCAGCAACCCGAATTGGTAGGCTAGAAACCAATCGGAGGAGAAAAATTCTCGAAATGACAGTAGGTCTCCCAAGCATGAGCAAGTTCCACCCTACTATACAACTGACACTGATGCCCAGTATATCATGAGCGTTAAAGTCGATGCTCCTTCCTTCGACGGGCGCTTGGACCCTCAGGTTCATATAGATTGACAGTTGGTTATGGACCGATATTTTCGTTGGCACGACATGTCTGAGTCAAGGAAGATTCGATTGGCCGTGATGAAACTAACGGGACAAACTGGACAATATTGGGAAAACCTAAAGAGGATGATGAGGTACAGAAGGGAAGACCCAGTGGACACTTGGGAAGACATGAAAGAGAAGCTTATGCTGAAGTATGTTCCACTGTCATTCAGTCAATAATTACTAGACAAATGGAATCGATGGACTCAGGAAAACAAATCAGCCACTGATTACATTGCTAAGTTTGATGAATATTTGAATCGGTGTGGAGCTATCGAGTTAGAATCTCCCGAACAAACCCTATCTAGGTTCAGGTCCGGTCTTAGGGATGATTATCGCTGAGAGCTCATTGCTTGAGGCATTACAACTCTAGAACAGACATATCAGCTAGTCACCGACTTAGATGAGTCTAGAGGATCCTATTTTAACCGAACTAACTTTAGGGATAACTCTAAAACCGCCACCACTAGCCAGCCAAGCTTCAACCGAACTCTTCCTACCCCAAGTAAACCTGCCTCCAGTTCCTCTAGCGTCAAACCAGCAGGTCCTTCTGGTGCAAGGCCCATCACATCTGAAAGGAGAACGGTTAGTGAACCAGGAAAAGTCAACCCAAGAACCCAATGCTACAGGTGTCAAGGGTATGGTCACCTTGCCAGCCAGTGCCTGAGTCAAACTAAAACCCTCTTTGTAGAAATCCCCATTGAAGATATAGAAGGAGAGGATGATGGAGAAGTGGTTGTGCACCAACAAGATGATGACTCAGATGCCTCTGCCGAAGAATATGGATTCAATGGGTGCATCAGAACTGTAAAAATGACGAGCCTACCCCCGAGTGTAGGTCGCACCCAATTACGAGTGGTCAGGTGCACTTTAACCCAGCCTGAACCACTCAACGACTGGAGAAGGACTGCCATATTTCAAACTTGCACAAAAATTGACAACAAGACCTGCAAGGTAATAGTTAATAGTGGCAGTTGCATCAACGCTGTTGCGTCAAAGTTAGTCACCACCTTGGGGATGAGACCGGTGAAGCATCCAAACCCCTACAAGGTCACTGGATCGACGCTACATCTATAGATGTTCAGGAGAGATGTCAGATTCCTATCCAGTTTACCACATACACAGATAATGTGTGGTGTGACATACTCCCCATGGATGTTGGTCATATCATCTTAGGTCGACCATGGTTATTTGACTTAGACGTGACCATATATGGACGTACCAACCAGTGTTCGTTCGTCCATAATGAAAAAGGGTGAAAATTATGCTGAACCAACCGAAATCGTCAACCCGAGGAAAATGGGTTGACAAAGGAAAAGACAAAGTGGATGTCTTGGATCCTAAAAAAAGGGTGATAATGGCAAAAGTAAGATGAAAATGAATTTGATTAGCCACGATCAAATTGAAAAGAGGTTGCATGAGGGTTCTACTTGTTATGCGCTCGTGGCTCGAGAGGCTAACCGGAATATCGAGGAGCAGATTCCTAAACACATTAAACCAATTCTGGAGGAGTTTTCTGAAGCCCTCCCACAAGATCTTCCAGGTGAGTTGCCCCCTATGCGAGACATTCAATATGCTATTGACTTAGTCCCAGGAGCAACTTTACCGAACCTGCCCCACTATAGAATGAACCCCACTGAACATGCGGAGTTACAACAGCAGGTAGAAGAGTTACTCGACAAGGGGTTCATCAAAGAGAGCTTGAGTCCATGTGCGGTACCCGCGCTCTTGGCGCCAAAGAAGGATGGTACATGACATATGTGTATGGATAGCCGTGCAATCAATAGGATTACCGTCAAGTACCGTTTCCCCATTCCCCGTCTTGATGGTATGTTAGATCTGATGTCAGGTGCCACAGTCTTCTCCAAAATTGATCTTAAGAGCGGGTACCATCAAATTAGAATCCGATCAGGGGATGAATGGAAAATCACATTTAAAACTAAAGACGAGTTATATGAATGGTTGGTTATGCCTTTTGGACTGTCCAATGCTCCTGGCACCTTCATGAGAGTGATGACTCAATTGTTTCGACCGTTTATCAGTAAATTCGTAGTGGTATATTTTGATGATATACTGATCTATAGTCAAAATCAGGAGCAACATGTGGGACATCTGAGGCAGGTCCTATGCACACTCCAGACTGAGAAGTTTTATGCCAATCCAAAAAAGTGTGCTTTCTGTATAGACAAGGTTATCTTTTTAGGGTTTGTGGTGTCATCCGAAGGGGTTTCTGCGGACCCTGAAAAGATGAAGGCAATAACCGAGTGGCCATAGTCCCGAACGGTTAGGGAAGTCAGAAGCTTTCACGGGTTAGCCACTTTCTACCGTCGGTTCATAAAGAATTTTAGTGCTATTATGACACCTATAACCGACTGTTTAAAGAGCGAGGGGTTCCAGTGGACTCCTGCTACCTCCAAGGCTTTCGCTGAAATCAAGAGGATGACGGAAGCTCCCGTAATGCGTCTCTCTGACTTTTCGAAAGCTTTTGACGTAACTTGTGACGATCGGGACTGGCAATAGGTGGTGTACTGAGTCAGGAAAAGCCACCATGTTCTTATTTCCGCGAAAAACTAAATGATGCCCGATAATGATACTCCACATATGACAAGGAATTTTATGTGGTGATACAGGCTTTACGCTACTGGAGACATTATCTGTTACCGCAAGAATTTGTGATGTATTCAGATCATGAAGCGCTAAGGTATCTCAACTCCCAGAAGAGACTGAATGCGAGACATAGTAAATGGGTGGAGTTACTGCAGGATTACACATTTGTTCTCAAACAAAAAGCAGGCATAGAGAAAAAGGTCGCTGATGCGCTGAGCCGACGTGTCACGACTTTGGTAACTATAAGCACATAAGTGATTGCATTCGAGAGGTTAAGAGAGGAGTATGATTCATGTCCCGACTTTGGAAAAATTTATGTCACGTTACGCGACGGCCCTGTTCGTGAGATGTACGATTTTCTCCTTCAAGACGGTTATCTATTTAGATTCCGTAAGCTATGTATTCTCCGTACGTCCCTCAGGGATTCTCTCTTGGGAAGTGCATGCTGGAGGTCTGGCGGGACATTTCGGTTAGAACAAGACAATTGAGGCTGTTAAACACTGATTCTACTGGCCGAGTCTGAAAAGAGATATCGCTAAGATAGTTAGCCAATGTCGCACGTGCCAACTGGCCAAGCAATAAAAGCAGATTGTCGGACCTTACACTCCTCTTCCAGTACCCAATTGCCCTTGACAAGACGTGAGTCTAGATTTCATACTAGGATTGTCAAAAACTCAGAAAAAGCACGACTCTATCCTAGTAGTAGTTGATCGATTCTCGAAAATGACTCACTTTATCCTGTGTTCCAAGACCTCAGATGCGTCTCGAGTAGCTGTCTTGTTCTTTGATAATGTCGTCAAGTTACATGGGATACCTAAAGCCATGGTGTCCGATGGGGATGTTAAGTTTGTTAGCTACTTCTGAAAAATACTTTGGCACAAGATGGACACCAAACTGAAATTCTCAACACCCTTTCATCCCCAGACAGATGGCCAAACCGAGGTAGTAAACAGGACACTAGGAAATCTCCTTAGGTGTCTAGTTGGAGAAAATTTGAAAACTTGGGATCTCATTTTGCCTATGACTGAATTTGCATATAATGGATCTGTCAATAGGACTTCGGGTCTTAGTCCTTTTGAAATAGTCAATGGTTTTAAACCCAGGCAACCAGTTGACTTAATTCTCATGGCTCATCATCATTCTAGGGTATCAGACTCTGTATCAGCATTTGCATCTCATATCCGTGCATTACATGAGGAGATCAGAGAAAAGATAATAAAAAATAATACTGATTATAAAGCTTATGCAGATCTACATCACCGATTAAGAACTTTTAATGTCAGAGATTATGTGATGGTCCGCATGAGACCCGAGCGGTTTTCACCGGGAACCGTGAAGAAACTACACGCGCGAAGCGCAGGGCCCTTCAAGATTCTCAAGAAAATCAATTCAAATGCTTATGTGGTGGATCTCCCACCAAACTTTGGCATCAGTTGCACTTTTAATGTTGAGGAATTGGTTCCATATAGAGGTACATTTGATTTCCCTTCTGACCCATTCGTGGATGAGCCAAGCCAAGACCTTCTTTCTGAGAGCCCCCACTACCTCCACTTCCCCCTACACTGTCCTATACAACAGAAAATATAGATTCTATCTTGGATGATCAGATTGTCTCTACTAGAGACGGCCGGACACGACGCTATCTCATTAAGTGGACGGGAAAATCTGATTCAGAAAATTCTTGGATTACCGAGGAAGACCTCCGGTATCTTGATCCCGATCGACTAGAGCGCTATCATAGCCAGCAGCTGTTCTGTCCCCCACACTCGACGGGGTCGAGTCCTTTCCACTCGGGGGGAATTGATGAGGACATCATGCCGCTCAGGGGTAGATTCGATCGAGTATACTTCAGGAAGCGACGCACTGCAATTTTTTGGCTTTACATTGGATTTATTTCAGATTTATTTCATTTTAGCTTTATTTTCTATAGTAGGTGTTCTTTTGTGGGTGTTTAGTATCACATCGGTTCTTTCCCAGTAGTCCTCTTTTGTAAAACCTATATAAGCCCCTTAGACTATTCTATTGGAATTATTGAATGATTAAAATTTTCTCAAATTATTTGATTTAATTCTTGAGTTTATCTGCTCTCGAATTTTGGGTGAGAAGCCCGCGTAAGGGGTGGAAACCCAAAATCTTATCCTGTTCTCAATTTCAAATTTTGGTTACGATTTGAAGGTGATTGCGATCCAGGTTGGTATTACATCACAGATGTTGTCCCAACTATGGCTCCTCCACCCTTAAGATCAAAATTAATAACCACAGAGGATGAATATAAAAAATCTTCAGGGTAAGAGGACAAAAGCAAAGTTACATCCAAGAATATAAAAACTTAAGAAAAGATACTTGGTTTCACATGTTGTCCCAATTATGATCTTTAACCCACCTATGAAAATCTTAGTGAGGAACACTTAAAGGTAATAAAAAAACTCTCTTTTGACATCTTATCAATAAACCGAAAATCATGTTTTAAAACTTTTAATTGTATGCAATTTGTAGTGAGGAACAATTAAGGTAATCTTATCAATATACGGAAAATCTAAGTGAGGAACACTTAAAGATGCTTAATGTCATATGTTGTCCCAACTATGGCTCCACCCTTTAGATCAAAACTAATAATCATTGAGGATGTAAAAAAAAAAAATCTTGAGGGCAAGAAGACAAAAGCAAAGTTACATCCAAGAATACAAAGTCTTAAGAAAAGATACGTAGTTTCATGTTGTGCCCCAATTATAATCTTTAACCCATGCATGAAAATCTTAGTGAGGAACACTTAAAAGTAATCAAAAACTCTCTTTTGACATCTTATCAATATACCAGAAATCATGTTATAAAACTTTTACTTGTATGTAATTTGTAGGGAGGAAAACTTAAAGTAATCTAATCTATATACTGAAAATCTAAGTGAGGATCACTTAAAGGTAAAGCAAAATATAAAAAACTTTATTTTGACATCTTATCAATATACCGGAAATCACGTTGTAAAACTTTTACTTGTATGTGATTTGTAGCTTGGGGGATGTAAATACTAGTGCATTAAGTATGCATGGAAGTGTTTATATTCGAGGGAGGATGATAGTTGCTTATATTAGGGCTTGAGCTCACAGGGTTAAGAATCATTATTTGGAGAATTGTTTGAATTGCCTAAGCTTTAGAAAAATAGTTTTCGGAGGACAAGGTGAGTAGAGAAACTATTGATAACTGTATTTAAAAAAATGGGTAAGAAAAGATGATGCTTCAGTAGAAATATGTTCCAAATCAATTATCCTTAACGTATTTCAATGACTTATATGTCCCTAAATAATTTCACTTTACCAGAGGAAGTTAGCTTTTTCTTGTTACAAAAACTTCAATGAATTAATATATGTTATTTGACATAACCTATCCATATGTTTATCGTCAAGCAATTGCCCCAAGCTTCAACAAAGAGATTAGGAAAAACTTAAGACTACACAAATACATGTGAATGTGTAGTGTTGCCTACTAATTTTCTATTTAATAATATAGTTCTTGTAGAGAAATAGAAACTCTCAAAAGGAATTGATTGATAATAAAGAAGAGATAATACATATATATAATAAAAATAATGGGTATGAGTCTATTGGGTAGAAGCCCAATAGCTCAATAACTAATAGCGCAATAACTATTCTAACACTCTCTCAAGCTGGAGCATAAATGTCAACCATACCCAACTTGCTACATAAGACAGAAAACACCTTTAGAGAAGCTGCTTTGGTAAGTAGATCTGCCAACTGCTTTGACGATGGAGTAAACGGGAGAGAAACCACCTTTTTGGTCCATGTATCTCTGATCAGATGACAGTCAACCTCTATATCTTAGTTCTCTTATGGAACTCCTGATTCTGTGCGATATAGATAGCAGACTGATTATCACAAAACATAGGCAAGGGCCAAGATGACGAAAATCAAACTCCAATACAGATTCTTCAGCCACATCATTTCACAAGTAGTATGTGACATGACTCTATACTCAGCCTCTGTACTGGATCTAGAAACATCTTTTTCTTGCTCCTCCATGTCACCAGATTTCCTCCAACGAATGTGCAATAGCCAGTAGTGGATTTCCTATCTCCCTTATCACCAGCATATCCTGAGTCAAAATAGCCAAAAATATGAACATGTTCATGTTTCTTGTACAACAAACCTTTTCCAGGAGAGCTTTTGATATAGGCAAGAATCCTCAGAGCAGTTGTCCAGTGAATCTCTTTAGGCTGATACATAAACCTACTCAGTACTCCAACTACAAGGGTTATATCAGGCTTAGTAACTGTCAAGTAGATCAACTTCCCAGTTAATCTCCTATACTATCCAGGGTCATCAAGTAGATAACTATATCACACCATAAATTCACATTTGCTTCCATTGGAGTGCTAGCAGGTTTGCACTCAGCATGACAGTTTTCTCAAGGAGAACAAGTGTCCTCTGAGATAGAAGTAAATCATGCTTTTGATAGGCAACTTCAATCCCAAGAAAATATCTTGGCTTCCCCATATCCTTCGTCACAAAATATCGTTTGAGATACTCTTTTGTTTCTGCTAAGGCCACAGAGTCATTCCCAGTTAGCAAAATATCATCAACATACACAATCAGTATCACTGAGCCAGACTTAGTACGACGAACAAACACTGAGTGATCTGAATGACAACGAGCAAACCCAATACCAGAGATAACCATGTTGAACTTCTCAAACCATGCTCTTAGACTCTATTTGAGTTTATAGATCGCCTTTTTGAGTCTACAGACAATATTCTTCTCTTAAGCAATATACCCTGGAGGTTGCTCCATATGAACTTGCTCCTTCAAGTCCCCATAGAGAAAGGCATTCTAGACCGCTAGGGCCACTCCATATTAACAGTAACAGAAAATAAAATTTGAATAAAGTTCAGTCGAGCAACTGGTTAAAAGTCTCAAATAGCCCACGCCATAGGTCTGAGTATATTCTTAGGCAACAAGTATGACCTTATACCTATCCACTAACCATTAGGGCGATACTCTAAGGTATAGACCCATCAACAACCCACAACAACATCTTTGGGTGCAGAGACCAACTCCCAAGTTCCTCGAGAAATAAGAGCATTCATCTTCTCATCCATAGCTTGCTTCCAAGCAGATACCAATATAGCCTCCTCATATGACCTAAGTAAAGATACAGAGGATAAGGACATGGCAAACTGGCGAAAAGAGGGAGTAAGACGATCATATGAAACAAAATGAGAAATAGGATGATCAGTACAAGATCGTTTACCTTTGCGGAGGGCAAGGTACTGACGGCTGAGGAGGTGGACCTTCCACTGGAGAGGAAGCGGTCAGAACCGATTCAGAGGCAGGAATTTTTTGCTGATGAGTGTAGACATGTCTGAAATCTTTTTTGTGGCTTTGATGCAGGTGGCGCTGTAGTGTCTTTTAATGACACTGGCGAAGAGACATCATAGACAACAACAGGTGCAGGTAAAGGAACAGACGGTAAAAGAGAAATAGACTCTGATGCAGTAACTGGATCTTGTAGAGAAAAGTAGAGAACTGATTCAAAAATGTGACATCAGCTGATACAAAATACTTTCTGGTTGATGGATTATAGCACCGGTATCTTTTTTCGAGAATACCCAACAAAAACACATTTTATAGACCTAGGAGACAATTTATTCAGACCTGGAAACAAATCCTGAATAAAACATGTGCAATAAAAAACACGTGGAGGAACTGAGAAGATATTTTTGTCAGGATATAGACATGAAAAAGAGATTTTATCATGAAGAACTGAGGAGGGCATCCTATTAATCGAATGACAGGCGCTTAACACTGCATCAACCCATAAATACTTTCAGAACATGCATATGAATCATCAGGGTTCGAGCAACATCTAGGATGTGTCTGTAATTGCGTTTAGTAACACATTTTGTTGGGACTTATGAGAGCAGGAGGTTTGATGAATAATCTCATTCTTAGAACAAAAAAGAGACACATTATTTTTCATATATCTAGGGTATTGTCAGTACAAAGCACACAGATAGAGGTAGAAAATTAAGTTTTTATTTCATTATGAAAAAGTTCAATGACACCAGAAACTTTAGACCTCCCTTTTAGCAAATATAGCCAAGTCATACGAGAGAAATCATCAACAAAAATGAGAAAGTATCTAAAATTTTTAGATGAAGGCACACGACTAGGACTCCAGACATCAGAATGAACTAATTCAAATGTAGAACTACTACGATTATTGACTCAACTCGGAAAAGAGACACGATGCTTGCCCATCTAACAAGACGCATAACCAAGTGTAGAGAAAGCTCAACAATAATTATCGATCGAAGCTCCTGCAATAAGGGATGACCCAAACGCCAGTGCCAGAGTAGAATAAGATCAGGCTGATCTGCAACTAAGCCAGTAGGGGACACTTTATCATCCAAATAGTACATGCCTCCTCTCTCTCACGACCTGAACCACTCCTAGTTGTCATATCCTGAAAGACATAGTAAGAAGGGAAAAGATTACATTGCAGTTATATTGTTTGGTAAACTGACTGATTGATAAGAAGCTTATAGAAAATTTTAGAATATATAATACATTTTTAAGGTTCAAAGATGGAGTAGCCTGAACTGCCCCATCACCATGGACAAGAGATTGTGTACCATTAGCAATATTAACAAAAGAAAAATGAGTGAAAAGATGTAAAAAGGTGAATTTGTCCTTAATACCTAGCATGTGAGATGAGGCTTCTGAATCTAATATCCAAGGTCTGTGAGAAAAGACAATATAAGTATTCATACCTGAAGAGAATTGATGAGTTGATGAATGACATGTCTGATAAAACTCGAGCTGACATAACCTGTCAAATTCGTCCTGTGATATTTGAACAGTAGGAACCTAGAAGGTGCAGAGACAGTATCCGAGAGAACATGAGCAGTATCATCAGAGAGCTAAGATGGAGGAACAAGAGGATGAAGTACTTGAGACAGCCGACATCGCAGTCAGTTATAGAATCACCAGAAAGATAGCTAGTAGTAGCAGTAAATACCCAGTAATAAAGAGAAAAAAGTAACTTAGTTACCAGATAGTAGCATAGACAGCCTTAAATAGCCAGATCAGTTGTAAAACTTTGATTTTTGAGCAATAAACATAGCGGATCTCACCAAAGAAGTTTCGTAGAGTATCAAATAAGCTAGATCAGATGTAAAAAAACTGATTTTTGAGTAGTAAACAGATCAGATCTCACTAGATAGGGCTTATAAAGCATCAAAAAAGTCAGATCAGATTTAAAAATCTGATTTTTGAGTAGTTGCGTCACTTATTGGAGAAGATGGAGGGCTTATGGCACGTGTAACTGTTCAAGTAAACAGTACTGACGCGTTATTGTTCACGTGAACAATATTTTTTTTTGGAGGAGAGGAACGGGAAATTTTGAAGGTGGACTTTGAGATGGTAAATTTTAGGGTTAGGGTTTCTCTTGCTCTGATATCATGTAGAGAAATAGAAACCTTCAAAAAGAATTGTTTGATAATAAAGGAGAGACAATACATATATATAATAAAATGATAGGTATGAGTCTATTGGGTAGAAGCCCAATAGTTCAATAAGCAATAGCCCAATAAACATTCTAACAGTTCTCATAGCTTATATAGTAAGCCAAGTACATGAAGTCTGGGAGCATATTCCTTATCACCTATTTATAGAATTCGACTCGTCTCTCAATTAATATATGCTGAATATTTTGCATATTGTTTAGTGAGAAACTTATACATATGTTGTGCTTAATTATATATATTATAGCTTTTCAAAGTTTTCTAAAAAAGTTGGTAAGTTTCTTTGCCACAATGCAATGATTGTGGGGCAAGTAAGAGAAGTGTTGCAAATTTGCAAAGGACAATTTGGTACAATGCAAACATGCAAAGAATAATTATTTCCAGTGAAGCATATTATCCTTCTTGTCTACTTTTAAAAGGTATTTGGCAATAGTTTTCCTATCCATATAGTTATTTCTGAAAATTGTTCTTTGAAAGCTTGATGTTTCGTCACCTCTCTGAATAGTTGTACTTAAACACAGCCTAGTGTAAGGAAAATGTCATCCTTCCTCATATAAAGTCATCTTCAAACCTAAATGCACCAATATTTGCAATTTTGCATCCTACAAAGTACAAGTTATATTCAAATAAGCATTGTATAGTAATTTTTGGTGTAAATTATAAGAAACCCCTTTCATCTATTTTTGTTTTTGAATTTACTCCCTCATCTAAAAATGTGAATTAATTACCCCTAAACTATTGCCATCAAGTATTCTTTAAATCTTTTCATATAACTATAATAACTATTTTAAAGAATAGTTTTCTTAATGCTAGTTATAAATATTATTGAAGCAGAAACCCTTAATTGAGATTGATGTTACGAATACAATATATAGATCATACAACTGGGTATGATTAATGGATAAGATCCAATGCAATACCTCATTATGTAACATTCCCCCTCAAGTTGGAGTATAAATATTTATCATGCCCAGCTTTCTACATAAGTTAGAAAACACCTATGGTGAAGTAGTTTTGGTAAGAAGATCAACCAATTGCTTTGATGATGAGGTGACGGGAGAAAAACCACCTTGGTCCAAGCATCTGTGACCAGATGACAGCCAACCTCAATGTGCTTAGTCCTCTCATGAAACACAGGGTTCTTGGTAGCAGACTGATTATTACAATGCATAGGCATAGATCCAGACTGTCTAAAACTAAGCTTCATCATTAGATTCTTTAACCACATCATCTTGTAAGAAGTATAAGTCATAACTCTAAATTTGGCCTCAACACTAGATTGAGATATCACATCTTGTTTCTCGCTCTAAGTCACAAGGTTTCATCCAACAAATATGCAATATTTAGTGGTAGATTTTCTATACCCTTATCAACAGCATAACCAGAATCAGAGTACCCAAAAATGCGTACATGTCCATGTTTCCTGTACAACAGACCTTTCTTTGGAGAACTTTTGACATAGCCAGAATACTTAGTGCAGTTATCCAATGAACCTCTCTGGGCTGATGTATGAATCTACTCAGCATCCCAACAACAAATGTTATATCTGAACCAGTAACTATTAGATAGACCAATTTTTCAATCATCTTTTATACATTTCTGGATCATCAAGAATGTGACTACCATCAAACTAAAAGTTTACATTGGCTTCTATTGGAGTACTACTAGTTTTGCACCCTAAAAGTCCTGGCTTTCCAGAAGATCTAGAGCATACTTCTTTTGAGAGAGAAGTACACAATATTTTTTATGTACAATTTCAATCCCTGAAAGTCTTTAGGTTTGCCCATATTCTTGATTACAAAACGATGCCTAAGATATTCTTTTGTTTCTACTAAACCAGCTGAATCACTCCCCGTCAGCAGAATATCATCAACATACACTTCCAGAATTACTAAGCCAAACACAGTATGTCGAACAAAGATCGAGTTTTTGAGTGGTAATGATGAAAATCAATGCCAAAGATGGTGATGCTAAACTTCTCAAATCATGCTTGTGGACTCTGCTTGAGCTCATATATTGTCTTCCTGAGGCGACAAACTTTATTTTCCCCCTGAGCAATATGCCCCGGAGGTTTCTGCATACATATCTTATCCTTTAAATCACCATACAAGAAGGCATTCTTGACGCCCAACTGGAATAAGGGTCATGACAAATTGACAATAATAGAAAATAGAATCCTGATGGAGTTTCACCGAGCAACTGGTGAAAAGGTATCAAAGTAATCTACGTCATAAGTCTGAGTATAACATTTGGCAACAAGTCTGGCCTTATACCAATCCACTGAACCATTTGGAAGATATTTCAAAGTATAGATCTAATGATAACCCACAACAACATCTGTGAGTGCAGAGACCAACTCTCAAGTTTCTCGGGAAACAAAAGCACCATCTCATCCATGGCTTGCTTCTATATCAGTACCAATAAAGCCTCCTCATAAGACCTGAGTATAGATATAGAAGATAAAAACATGGCAAACTGGCGGAAAGAGGTGGTAAGACTGTCATAATAGATAAAATTTGAAATGAGATGATCAGTACAAGATTGTTTACTTTTTTAAGAGCAATAAGAACATCAAGATCAGAAGGAGTGATGGATGGAGGAGGATATGGGCCTGAAATCACCTAGAGGGAGGTGAATAGGTGACTAGCTTATCTAATGGTGAATTAATGCGGAATTAAAACTATTTATGCAAATTAAAAAACTCTTAAGCTAAACACACGTATAACCTAAGAGTGTAGCCGAATTCCCCATGAAGGGTTTTGGACTATCTCCTCAAGATTCCTCTAGATAAGAGTTGAGATGTTGCTATGGCTCTCTTGATTGAATACAAGTGTGAGCAAACAATCCCTAAGTATATAACAATATAAGCACAAGTTATATCAAGCATATAAAAGATAAAGGCAATGTAAGCATGCAAGATATAAATACAAGCGAGAGATAGAGAGAGCAATCACAAACACGGGAGATTTGTTTCGAGGTTCGAGCACCCTTGTTCTACGTTCTCGCCTTCAACACTATGAAGGATTTTCACTATAAACCGATCCCACCGGATCACTCGGTGTCACAACACTTACAGGGAGTTCACACTAGAACTCTTGGACTCACTAGTCCCCTCACTTGTTCCCTCAAGAACAAACACACGCAAGCACGCAAGCTTGCCGAGGCCGCACCTCTACACCGAGCTCTCAGTAGAACTCGAAACAACGAGAACCCGCAAGTCCGCCTCCTCAAATACAAGAAAGAACTCAATGTTTAAAATAACGATAACGTAATAATAACGTTTTTCCTTTATTATGTTAACATAGGTTATAACGTAACGCATAACGTAGGTTACGCGATTTAATATTTATTTAATAAAAATAAACATATATACTATATTTAAAATTTTTATAAATAGAAAAATAATTTTAAAATATCTAAAAAAATATCAAAACAATATATAATACATTTAGCAAGTCTCACAATAAATTTTAGCGAGCATCGAGGAACTAAGGTGCTTCGATGTCGTGTGGTTCCTCATCAATTGAAGAGAGATCGACGACGAATTCCTTGTCAATTGAAGAGTTGTGCTGTTTTTTTATTTTTGGAGCATTACAATTATACAATGACAAGTTTCTCCTCAATTGAAAAAAGATCAACAAGAGAGGAACCGGGGTGCTTTGATGCTCGCTGATGAGAGAGAAATGAAATTGAAAAGGAACTGTAGAGAAAGGAGGAACACACGAGAGAGTCACCATCGTCGCCGTCGATTGTAGAGAGAGGAGGAACTTGGGTGCTTCTATGCTTCGCTCGTCGTCGCCAATTTAGAGTTTCACGTAGATTTGATTTTGAGAGAGAAATCGCTTCGCTGTTTTATATTTGCAATTTGTGTAAATAACGTGAGTTACGAACGTTATGTTATTTTCATAACGTAACGTTCATAACGCTCCAAAAAATGCTCGTTATTGGGAACTGCGTTTTTTGTGAGTGTTATATAACGGATGGGTATCGTTATGTTCTGTAACGGGTTATAACGAGTTACATAACGGGTTTTTTTTAAAACATTGCACGTTGGTGATCTAAACACTTTGATCACCTAAAACAACTATCACAACAACTCTCTTATAGGATGGATATAGCAATGGATAGCTCAAGTGTGTGTGAGAAAAACTTAGATTGATTTGGTGGTGAAAAACTCAAGAAATCACCTTTTGAAAACTCTTGATAAACTCTCCTTTTAATTTGGAAATATTGGCTCTAAAATATGTGGATAAAACCACTGATATAGGTAGGAAAAACTAGCCCAAAAACTCTCTTGAAATCTTGTAGAAAACAGCCTAAGGGAACCCCAATTTATAGGCATAAAAAAATTAGCCGTTGGGGTTCAAATCAGCAGCTGACGCTGCTGTCGGTCGACCGCCCGGTTGACCGCCAACGGTTGATTTTTCGACCGTTGGGAAGATCGGTCGATCGGCTGGTCGACCGCAATCTGGGCAATGACCTAGCGGTCGACCGGGGCCATTTACAGAGAGCAGAGACTCTCTGTCGATCGACCGTCCGGTCGACCAGCCCAAGCTGTGCACGTCTGTGCACATTGGTCGACTGGATCGGTCGACCGCCCGGTCGACCGGCAGAAGGCTGGTCCAGCAATATTAAGGGATTAAAAACTTGTTATTTTACCTTACAAAAAATCCCATAAAATCACTAAAAATTTACAAAAATAAGTTCAGTAATATACTTTGATATACAAACATGTTTGAGTAAAAATCAAAATATGTTACAAACATTTTGAATTATTTTTGTAATATGAAAGTTTTTCCTTAAACAAAAATCTGTATTTTTCCAAAATGATTTTTCCAAATAGAAAACCGATTTTTTCAAAACTCCTCCAAATATAAAAACAAGATATTCTAAACACTTTTAAAGCTTAGAGTGTATGGATATGATCCACTACACATATATGATGAAATATCTATGTTTTTGACATTAAGCACTAAATAAAATTTTGATAAAACACGTGTATATTTTGAATCTTTAACAACCAAACCGGTATTTTCCAAAACGAAAACTCTTTTATGAAAACACATCTAAATCTTGTGTGTGAGTGTATATGATACTTGAGCAATCCACCAACTAATCTATCCTTTACATTTTATCTAAAAACAAAATCTTACTAAAAACAAACCTAAACACAAGTCTTCTGAAAATCTTCTCTTTAAAATATTTCTCTCCTTCTTGACTTGATCCAAACCTTGATCCAAAGAGTTAGACTCCTCTTGAGTACTTGATGCGCGAGCTCTTGAATCAATAACGTGCTAGCTCCAAAACTCGACTTTAAATCCTTTGTTAAAGCTAAACACTTACTAAAATCTTGATCAAATATCTGAGACTAATTAAACACAAGATCATTAGTATTATAACTACATGAGTTAATCATCATCAAAACTAGAGCGATGGGCCTTGGGCCAACATGACCTTTTACTGGAGAGGAAGCAGTGGGAACTGATTACGGACAGGAACCTTTGGCCGACGAGTGTATTGCTAAGTAACTAGTATCGATGGCTTTGTAGTGTCTGTCTGTGACACTGACGAAGAGACATCAGGAGTAGGAACCGGTGCAGACAATGGAACAGGCGGTGGGAGAGGAACAGATGGTGAAAAAGTAACTGGACAGTCTGGAGAAAAATATGAAACAGACTCAAAAAATGAGACATCAGCAAACACAAAATACTTTCTGGTAAATTGATTGTAACACATATATCCTTTCTGAGTTCTAGAATAAACACATTTGATAGATCTAAGAGACAGTTTATCTAAACTTGGAGATAAGTCTTGAACAAAATAGGTACAATCAAATACACGAGAAGTAATGGAAAAGACACTGTTGTGAGGATAAAGACAAGAAAATGGAATTTTATCATGAAGAATAGAGGAGGGCATCCTATTAATCAAATGACAAACACTTAACATAGCATCAACCCACAAATACTTCGGAACATGCATATGTATCATCATGATCTAGGATGTGTCTATGTTTGCATTCAGCAACAATATTTTGTTGTGATGTATGAGAGCAAAATGTTTGATGAATAATTTCATTCTTAGAACAGAAAAGAGGCATCATTTTTCCATATATTCCAAGGCATTATTAGTATGGAGCACTCGAATAAATGTAGAAAATTGAATTTTGATTTTATTAAAGAAAAGTTCGATAACACCAGAAACTTCAGACCTCTCTTTTAACAAATAAAGCTAAGTCATGCGAGAGAAGTCATCAAAAAAAAGAAGGAAATATCTAAAACCTTTAACTGAAGGTACACGACAAGGACTTCAGACATCAGAATGAACTAACTCAAACGCAGATCTACTGCAGTTATTGACTCGACTCGGAAAAGAGACACGATGATACTTACCAAACTCACAAAATATACAACCTAAAGTAGAGACGAAAGATTTAACAGGAACAACTGACTGAAGCTTTTGCAACGATGGATAACTCAGACGCCAGTGTCAAGTAGAGTAGGACCAAGTTGATCCGCAACCAAGCTAGTAGGAGATACACTGTCATTCAAGTAGTACATACCTCCTCTCTCATGGTCCGAACCAATTCTTTTCCTAGTTGTCAGGTCCTAAAAAACACAGTAAGAAGGGGAAAATGTTATGTTGTAGTTATTTTATTTGATAAATTGGCTGATGAATAACAAACTTACATGAAATTTTGGAACATTTAACATATTTGTTAGATTCAAAGATGGAGTAGCCTGAACTATCCCATCACCAAGTACAGGAGATTGTGTACCATCATCATTGTTAACAAAAGGAAATTTATTGAAAAGATATAAAGAAATAAATTTGTCCTTAATACCTGTACTGTGAGACGAGGCTCCTGAATTTAATATTCAAGGTCTGTGAGGAGAGGTAATATAAGCATCCATACTTGAAGAGGATGTATGAGTTGATGAATGATCTGTCTGAGAGTGCTCGAGCTGACGCAGCCTGTCATACTCGTTCTGTGATATTTGAACAGTAGGAGCACCAGAAGGGCCAGATGAAGTGTCTAAGGAAACAAGAGCAGTATGATCAGATAGCTAAGATGGAGGAATAAGAGAGAACGAAGTACTTGTAGTACCCGACATCGCAGTCAGACAGTAGCAAGAAGCAGCCAAATAAAGATAGCCAGACAAAAAATCACACTTCAGCACAACTCAACAAGAGCAAAAATAGGGATAATAACATCAAGGATAGATCAGCAAGGTGTTGGACAGATCATCTACAGTAGAGTAAATGATGGCAGGTGTAGCACGTAGAGCACATAGACAACATAAGAAGACCAAAAACAGTGTAGCACAGGGCATCAGTAGAGGCATCAGGACATTAATAGCAGCAATTGTCAGATAGAATAGTATGATGCTGCACCATTCAACAAAGTCAGGGCAAAGGCCTATCGAAAGTCTGTTAAGAGAATAACAGGGAAAGAAAAGAGTTGTTGAGGGCAAAGCAGAGCATAACAGAGCCGTCAAAGGCTGTCGGGGGCAAAGCAGAACCGAGAGCTTGAGAAGGTAGCCCAGATGTTGGCAAGAGCTGGAAAAGGTGGAGGAAGCATTGGCGAGAGTCTGCGAGGACAAAACAGGACAGAGGAGACGTTGGCAGGTAATGACGAGAAGACGCGACGATGATTTGATGTCGACCAGGGTGTGGAAGTGTAGCAGTGGTGCCGATGAGGTCTTGGGAGGGTGGAGGTGATGTTGGCGAGGGCTATGGAGAGCAGGGGAGAAGGTGCAATGGAGAACAGAGGGGTTGCGATGGAGAGCAGAGGAGGGGAAAGTATTTTTTGGGATGATTATGATGGCGACTAGGGTTTATGCTCTGATACCTTGTTAGAAGCAGAAACCCTTAATTGAGAGTTATTATTGATGTCAAGAATACAATATATAGACCATACAACTGGGTATGGTTAATGGGTAAGACATAATAACCCAATACCTCATTATTTAACAAATATGAACAGATAAAATGAGCTTGAATAGTTTCGGGAGTTATTTATTTTCTTAGTTCAGGGAGAATTCAAAATTGGGATATAGATGAAAATGATTTCTTGTAATTTATCCTAATTTTTGGTATATTGATAAGATGTTTAGACAGAGTTTCCTTAGTTTCCTGCAAATGTTTCTCATTAAGTTTTTCATGGATCAGTTAGGGACACAGTTTGGATAACATCTGGAATGAAAAATCTTTCTTGAGCCTTTTTTCTTGGTACAACTTTCTTTCTCCCTTTAGATTTGCTTTTATTTCTCGTGTAATTTTTCATTCAATATTAAGCGGTGGCACATCTTCAATAACAGATGAAAAGTGTCAATCATTAAAGTAATTCTGAGGATAGCTATGCCATGCCATTCAGTGGTTGCTGCCTCGTGGAAAAAGAAAATAGGAAACATGTAGCATGAGTGCTACTGTATTGGACAAGAAGTATATCAACTTTGATTTGTTCAAATTATGAAATCAGTATTGCCACTTTATATTGCTCTTCCAAATCTTCATGATTCTACTATCTATTTTATTATGTTTTGGGTAAGTCTTACCTTCTTTGTTGTTGCTTTGCTATTGATGTTTTTGCAAAATGTTGCAAATTGCAAATTTGCTATTGGGAGTATGTGACTATTTGTTTTTGTTCCATCATTACTCTGCATGCTTTTCATGTATCTTCTTTTAAGGATATTGATGCTTATTGTGGATACCCCCTTCACTTATGATGAACAGTGAGGTGTCCACACGATCAGGAGAAAATAGTAGAGTCACCACCCATTTTTGAGGGGAAGAAGGACAGTTAGAGAGAGAGAGAGAGAGAGAGAGAGAGAGAGAGAGAGAGAGATCCAAGGTTATGATAATGTAAGAGGTAAGGAAACTAGAAGCTGGACAATCCATATGCTTGGGATCAATAGATCATCTTAGTTGTTTTAGGGGTCATAGCAACATAAGCAAAATATGTAGAGATTCATGAAAAACACATACAATTAAAAGCTAACTAGGAGTAATATTAGTATCCACCAGAAATGAACTACATTGCAGAGACGAAACTAAGATTAAAAAACCAAGAGATGAGCTCAAACCCAAGGGGATAAGTTGTTGTTTGGGGGTGCTAGCAATTCAGCGCCTTGGGGAAAATACAATTTTCCTAACTCTTGGGTTTTGGTGTCTTTAGCTTCATAGTGGGATCCTAGAGTCAACCCACCTCTCAAAGATGGTAGAAGCCTTTACTCTCTACTTAAAATAAATAAAAAAATCATCAAAACATAAAGAAGTAGGGAAAAGTAGAGAGAGAAATAAAGCAAGGCGTATGAGGGCCAAGATGGGGGTGAAGGCTTGGCTTCCATTTCTGTACTCCATTTCCCTTTTTTAGTTGAGATTTTGGATTATATTCTAACCCTGATAATTAGGGAAACGATGAAGTTATAAGCCAAGGGATGAGACAGAGTGTGTGTGTATACAAAAGAATGAATTTATTTACAAGAATGAGTGGGGATGAGATGGTTTCAATGAAGGTTTAAAATCTATGTATTGGTGTTGCCAATTATTTTCAGTATGAATATCGTTAATATCGACCATTAAAATTGACAATATTGTCCATATCTGCAACATCAGCCCTGATGTCAGCTAATATTAAAGGGTTAATATCGTATTGGGTATATCAAAATTTGATATGATATTGTTGAGATATATTAGAATCGGCCAATATTTGAAACCATGGTTTCAATCTTAGGCCAATAATATGTGGGGATTTCTTCTTTTGAATCAGTGGTGGGATCCAATCACCATGAAGGCAATGCCTCAGGTTGCTAGAATTAGCAAGATTTGTGAATGGAAAAGATACTTTGAGTAGGATTGAGGTTGGGGGTGATCTAGAAGTGAAAGAACTTAGGATTACTCCTATAGTTATCACTTAAGTCAATGATCATGGTTTCCAAGGGTGGGGTATCATACAAGTGTAGTGAAGGCAATAGGTGCAACAAAAAGGTTTTAGTGTTTTGTTTTTTTTTGCCAAAGCTCATGGCGTCTTTCGTCATGTCAGCTTTGGATGGATGTTGACAAAATTGATTGGGCAATTAATTATGTGACTAATTGGTTCCATCAACTAGTTAAATTGGGCCAAAACCTAATATTTGTTGAAATGAGAATTCTCCAAAACTTGTATGCAACATTATTCATCATGACTTTTTATATCTCAAAAATTTTCAAAAACAGAGAAGAGACAAACCACCCTTAAGCAATGTTGTAAAAATCGAACCTGACACTGAACAGGCAAAGTGATCGGTCTAGTTTATTTGGGTTCATCAGTGGTTCCCTAGGTTTAAATCGGGTTTAGCTTGTGCTCCTTTACTAGTTTCCATCCATCATCCATTAATTTTAGCCAAATGCTTCTTCATCCCACGAATTCTACCACCTTGATAAATCTTCTTACAACCTAAGTACTTAATTGAAATCTTACTTGTTACTGGATCCTATCGCTTGTACATGTTTGCCTCGTGATAGAACTTTGTTGATAGGAGAAGCATCTTCAGCTTTAGATTCCATGATACAATATTAGTGAAGACCTTAAGACTTTTATAGTTCAGATAATGAAAGAGCCTGAAATGAAGAAGAAAAGAAAGAACATAAAGACTTTGCAATTAATGATTCTTTTTTGTCTTGAGTCTTTTCATCTTTCAATTTTTTTTCAAATTTCAAAATTCTCTTGAATTTTGATTCATTGTTGCAGAGAATGATAAAGAAAGAACATAGCCCAAAGCCCTACATTAATCAATTTTATTTTGGGGATCTGAACAATCATTCAAATAAAAAATTCAATGATGTATTGAACCGCTCAATTCACGAAAACCTCCCCGATTTAGGTTCTTTGGTTAGTTTAGTACTAAACTGACTGGTTTACACGATTTTATGAGGAATCAGACCACATGAGTACCCCCATCTGGTTGAACTCGGTCCAACCGTCCACTCCAGTTTGGGTTTTACAACATTGCCCTTAAGGTGTTATGTTGAAATGAACTTGGTATTGTAGAAAACATATTAAATAGCATGCATATGAAACATGCATATGTTGAATCCTAATTTGGCACCTTGGAGCCCGCGCGAACATTCTAGTATGTTAGAAAAGTTATTTCTAGTTGATAGTTTATATTCTGTTTGGGCTAAAGTATTTATTGCCGCTTCATCTTGGTTTAGATCCAAAATTATTACGAGCAAAGGAGCATAGTTTGAAATCTCAGAATCAGAATCGGTCGACAATATTTAGGATTCAGAATCAGCATATCAGGTGTTTTATCTCGGTGATATCAGTCTCGGCCAATTTTTTTTAAAAAAATAATTAAAATTATTTAAAAATTGTTCAGATAATTAGTAGCATTTTTATATATATTTAGGAATAATTTTTAGAATTTTGAAGACATTTTGATAATTTATATTACAATTCACAGTAGTTGGAAGGACAAAATATACATAGATAAAGTATTTACGTGAAAAGGTCAGTGTTGTAAAAGCCGTATCGGACCAGATGGTTGGACCAGGTTCAATCGTTATGCGGTCTGGTTCATCACAAAAATAAAAATCCTCAAAAAACATATAAATCGGCCGGTTCACTACTAAACCATCTAAAAAAGTTGAATCAGATTGGTTTTGGTGAAACGAGCGGTTTTATACGTCATTGAATTTTTGATTGAACAAGTGTTCATATCCTTAAGGGAAAATTGATTAATGCAAGGCTTGAGTTGTGTACTTTATTATTATATGCAACAATTAATTAAAATTTACGAGAATTTTGAAATTTGAAAAAAGTTGAGAGATGAAAAGACTCGAGACAAAAAGAATCATTAATTGCAAAGTCTTCATGTTCACCTTCTTTTTCTCATTTCAAGCTCTCCTTCACCTGAAGACCTGAACAATTAAAGTCTAAGGTCTTCACTAGTACTGCATGATGGAATCTAGAGTTTAAGATATTTCTTTTATTAGCAAAACTCATCACAAGGCAAAACTAATGTGGCATGGGGTCATGTACAAGTGAAAGGCTCCAGTAACAAGTAAGTGGCATGGGGTCATGTACAAGTGAAAGGCTCCAGTAACAAGTAAGGTTTCAATTAATTGCTTGCATTGTGAAAAAATTTTCAAGGTGGAATTCACATAATGAATGAGCATTTAGTTAAAATTAGTGAATGATGGACGGAACCAAGTGAAGTAGCACTTGGCTAAACCCGGTTCAAACCTAGTAAACCACCAGTTGAATTCAACTAAACCAGACAGGCCACTTTGCTGGTTTGGTTTTTACAACATTGAAAAATGTGCATAAACTAAAGAGATTACTTGGATGGCAAAGTGGCCACACTTTGCCGGGTTGATTTTTACAGCATCTGAAAATGTGCATAAACTAAAGAGTTTACTTGGACGACAATGAAGAGAAAACTCTAGCCACGACTTAGGTCACCTAATTAATTAGCGGGAATTGTAGAACCTCCACGCTACAGTATAGATAACCGCGTGATTATTGAACTCAAACCACAAATATCACTGAGACAAAATGGCTGATAGCCTGATATGGTTGGTTCTAATACCAAATATCGCTGATCGATTCCAATTCTAATTTTGAGATTTCAAACCATGGTTTTTATGTATTGCGCAATGGAAAATGAGTGTGTGCACTCTCGGATAAATTTAGGAAGAGACAACAAAAATCTTTAGGGGTACTTTAACCATTAAAGTGAGGCAAAAAGATTTTAGGGGAATTGGATGAACTTGTAAGGAATTGGTAAGGCATGTTAACGAGAGAAGATGAGTCACAAGGTCAAGATGCTTTACCCACATATCGTGAAGAAGTTTCACATTGGAATTTCTCTGTCCTCGGAATTAAAATTTCATAGGAAAAATGTTCAGGATTAGGTTAAGCATAAGTTGAGTGTCTTTGTACCAGAGTTATGCAACCTTTTGAGGCCATTCAAGAGGTTTGGCTTCATATCTAACATAGATATGGAGGTCAGAATTACTGATGATTAAGATATATTTTAAAAATTCTATAAACTGGTTCACCAATAGTGAAAACAAGTATTTAAACCATGCTGATAGTTAAATATGAATTATCGCTCAGCAGAAGTGGAAGAACCATCAACGGTATGCATTATTTATCTATTGTGCATAGTTTTGGGCACGCAATATCATTAATTTTGTTAATTCGAAAGTTCAAGATTAGATTAATTTATCTTAATTAATTAGTGAGGAAGAGGAAATTTACTTGCACCTAACTAATAAGATGATCTTGGACATATGTGATGTTGGTGGAAGTATCATTACCTTATAGGTTGATATGAACTTTTATATTCAATTAACTAATCAAAATTTATTGTTGTTGGTGGAAGTTATCATTACCTTATAGGTTGATATGAACTTTTATATTCAATTAACTAATCAAAATTTATTGTTGTTGATTTAGAGTATCTTTACATCCAAAAGAATTTTAAATCCCAACTTAAAATTGTTGGGATTTGGGTCGAACAAATAGTCCCACATCGGCTAGACGTGGGGATGGTCTTGGGTTTATAAGGATTTGGGCAACTCTACCTAACAGGCTAGTCTTTTGGGATGGTGTCCCGAGTCCTTCAAGTGGTATCAGAGCCATGCCCCGAACTTAGTCGTGTGTGTGGGTGATGTTCGACGATGTAGATCCCCCAATGGCGCAAAGACGCAATAGGCCTCATCACCCCAATGGCGCAAAAAGGCGCAATAGGCCCCTGTGAAGCTAATGTTGGGCTCTCGAGAAATTTGACAGTGGCGCTCCTTTGCAATGTGCGTGCCGCCTCTCACGCGGTGTAGAGGAGTGACCGACTGCTGTGCTTCACATAAGGCGTGTCGCCATCCCACGCAGTGAAGAGTTGGACTCGATGGAGCATTTGATCTTCTAGTGTGAAGATAGTTGAGCTTGCAGGGAGACTCTTTGTTCGAGGGGGGATAATCTGATGATCTCCGCCAATCAGCAATCAAAGATGATCCCACGACGAACCTGGGATGCTCTGATACCACTTGTTGTGCGCAGCAGCGGGGAACACAACAACCACCTTTGAGGAATCCGCCCACCTGGCGGAGACTCGATTCAGCCGGAGAAACAATCAACGCAGCAGGAACAACCACCAATAGAGAAAAGCAATCAACACACAAATTTTAACGAGGTTCGACCAACGTGCCTATGTCCTCGGGATAAGGGAGAGAGAGAGATCTTATTGATTCAACAATCAATTACAACTAATTCCTTCTTCAAAGAATTTCCAATGGAGATTTTCAGTGGGACACAATACATGAGGGCTCTAGCCCCTATTTATAGCCACAGAGTCTCAGGGGTTTAGGAAACCCCAATTGATTTGACCCCAAACAGGAAAGGAGTCCAAATCCTAAAAGGAATCCAAATCCTAAAAGGAGAAACAATTCACCTATTAGGAAACTCCAATTGTCTCCGACTCCTTTTAAAAAACGAAGTCCTAATCCAAGTTGGATTCCGCAAGCTTTCATCTCCTCTCTCTCCCTACAATTCTTCACCTTGGTGAAGATTTTTCAAATCTGAGCCGATCTTCAACGAACTCCAGTCTAATCACCTGGCGAAATCGACACACGATCTCGGCGAAATCGACACACGATCTCGGCTTGCGCGCTCCGGACGAAATCGACACACGATCTCGGCTTGGAATCTGTAGCTCAGCTATCCAACTGGAATGCACCACACATGCCTTCCCTACACTTCACCTTAGGAGAACTTTCATACATGCCGATCACCGAACGTGTCTCCAACTCAGCAATTACATGACCTCACGAAGAACTCATCATGATCCAACACTGACTCTCCAACTGACTAGCTCTATCTAGTCTACATGTCTTCAGCTGACGGTCCAACCAAGTCTGAGTAGAGCACACTGAACACCATCATCGGCTTCAACAAACTGGATGCACACCCCTCCTATGCAAGCTCAACCATCTTCTCACCAGAAGATCAACCTGTTCATCGAGATCACAACACCTCACCTCTACGTGAAGTCCAATTAGCCACAACACTTCACCTCCACGTGAAGTCTCTCCACCTTTACGTGAAGTTCCAATCAGCTTCTCGAGAACCCAACACCTTTACGTGAAGTTCCAATCAGCTTCTCGAGAACCCAAACAGCTTCATACGAGTTGCATCACCAAATGGCTGCGCCTTTACGGCTGCTTACGTACCTTACCCAAGGGATCAAGCCAACCGTAGTTCATTCAAATGAGCTCCATCAAGCTCAAGCACTTTTACCTTAATCTGCAGCAGCGAACCTATCTGGCAGAGTCATATGAACCTCCTCACGACCATCATGGAGAACAACGGCCTTCTTGAGCTTGTCACGATTACAAGCTTGAGATTCATGCTTCTTTACCCACGAGCGTGATTTTACCTTGGTTCCAATGGCTGCAAACAACTCAACATTCTGATTAATGTTTTCAACCTGTTCAGCATCAATCCTGGCTACATGATCTCCACTCGGTGTCACATCCGGTGAAGTCTTCTCTGATGCCGAACCAACTGGAGATGGAGTAGCATCAACCTTCACCCGCTGCGATGCTTCCTTGGTCTCCGTCCTCTCCACCTGCTGAGAGACGGTGGACTTCAATACTGAAGTCTCATCAAATGTGACATGCCTACTCAACACGATCTTCTTGTTTTCGGGGTCCCACAATTTATAGCCATTCCTTTTGACACCCAAAAACACACATCTTTGCTCGCGGATTCACTTTGCCATCCTTGGCACTGAAGTAGGTCGGACTTTCAAATTTCCGCAGCAAACCATGATCTTGAGCAGTTTTTTCAGACCAAATTTCCAATGGAGCTTTACCTCCTATCGCAATCGACCCATTCATGAGATGGCTAGCATACACAATCGCCTCAGCCCAAAATGATTTGTCTAATCCTGCATTAGACAACAACCACCGAACCTTCTCCAGTAAGGAACGGTTTACCTCCTTAGCCAACCCATTTATACCTTTTGTGAAGTGAGTAGCAATACCGGTGTTCTGGCCAAATCGTAAGAATTGGTTCATGTCTCTTCCAACATTACCAACTGTAGCTCCTTGATCTTCCTACCAATCTGCTTCTCCATTCTTCCTCTTCACTTCACCAACATATCTAGGGCTTCACTCCTTTGTCTCATGGGATATATCCAATAATGCCTAGATAAACTATCAACGAAAGAGACAAAGTAACTGTGACCTCCAAGCGATGCAGTCTTAGCAGGTCCCCAAATGCTTACGTGAACACCATCAAGAAGACCTTCTGAGCGGTGAATACTGGTGCTGAATTTCACCTTCTTCTTGTCCAGAACGCTGTGTTCACCTCCCAAGTTGCAGGTAGCAGCACCTTCCAATGATCCCTTCTTTACCGGAGCTTGCAAAGACCTTTCTCCTCCCTGTCCGACCTTAACCTGCCAGACCTCTGTGCAACCATCATCTGAAGAATTAGAAGTCTCCACCTGACCTGTAACCGTACTACCCTTCAAGTAGTAGAGATTGTCCCGGCGGACGCCCTTCATTACCACCATCGAGCCTTTGATTATCTTGAGAACACCATCTCGAATAGATATCACCAGACCCAATGCTTCCAAAGCGCCAACAGAGACAAGACTCCTTTTGAGTTGAGGTACATACTTCACCTCCTTCAATTCTCGTACTATCCCTTCATCCATCTTGATACGGAATGTACCCATCCCTTCTATATTACACGGATGGTCATCCCCTATGACCGTGTAACATTCATCCAGCTTCTCAAAGCTAGAAAACCAGGCCCTGTTCGGGCACACATGATAGGTGGCTCCGCTATCCAAGATCCACTCAGCATTATCTGTGTTACAAATAGTAGGGGTAGTAACAGAGAGAGAGAGAATACCGATGAGTCCGAGTCTGGTCCATCTGCCTGTGAGGTACTATCTTGAGTACTGACCACCTTTGCAAGATTTGCCTCAGTCTTAGACTCCATCTTCTTACCTTTGGCCTTCAGGCATTCAGCTTTCCAGTGTCCTAGTTTTTTGCACACGGCACACTGATTCTTCTTCAGATTTCTGAAGCCTGATCTGGACTTTGATCTCCCCCGATCGTCTCTTCCCTTCCTATTGGAACTTCTGCCTCTTATCTCCAATGCCTCTGCTGTTGTGCCTCCCGAAGAAGGCAGTCGGTCATGTCTCCTTGCTTCATAACTCACAAGTGCAGCAGACACCTCATCGTAGTTAATGGATTGTCTCCCATTGAGAAAAGTAAGAGTAAAGGCTTCATACTCTTCCCTAGGAAGAGAGTTTAAAAGAATTACCGCCTTATCCTCTTCACTAGTCTCCACATCCACATTAACTAGATCCGTAAGAAGCTTCGCGTAGCGGTTCAAGTGCTCATTGACGGAGCATCCTCTTTGCATCTGAAACCCATAGAGCTTGCTCTTCAACTGCAATCGCGATTCTATGCTCTTCGTCAGATACTTCCTTTTCAGGATCTCCCACAGCTGCCTCGCAGATGTCTCATGCAACACCTGATACTTGATGTCTTGTGTTAGACAAGACCTGATCAAGCCACACGCCGAACGGTTCATCTTGTCCTAATCTTCTTCCGTCGTTGATGCGGGCTTCTTCTCCAACCGTAGAGTGTCTTCGAGATTTGATGCCGTCAGCGCATCCATAACCTCACACCTCCACATACCAAAGTTGTTCGTCCCGTTGAACTTCACCACATCAATCATTGGATGTGGATACATGGATTTCACTGATGTACTTTCTCCAGCCATCTTCTCAATTGATTCCTCAAACCAATGCGGAAACAAACAAAGTTAGATAAAAACAAACTAGATAAAGACAGGATCTTTACCTCCACGCGAAACCCTCGAAGAGTTTTCGAAGCAATCTACTCCTCCAAATTGATTCCTCAAGCAATCTACACGCTGTTTTGAGATCGACACACGATCCCACAAACAGTCCCAACGCTGATTCGAGATTGACACACGATCTCCGCCAATCAGCAACAGATGCCCTTGAATCAACAGATGATCCCGCGACGAACATGGGATGCTCTGATACCACTTGTTGTGCGCAACAGCGGGGAACACAACAACCACTCTTGAGGAATCCACCCACCTGGCGGAGACTCGATGTAGCCGGAGAAACAACCAACACGACAGGAATAGCAAACAACAGAGAAAAGCAATCAACTCACAAATTTAACGAGGTTCGGCAACGTGCCTAAGTCCTCGGGGCAAGGGGGAGAGATTTTATTGATTCAACAATCAATTACAAATTATTCCTTCTTTAAGGAATTTTCAATGGAGATTTTCAGTGGGATACAATACATGAGGGCTCTAGCCCCTATTTATAGCCACAGAGTCTCAGGGGTTTAGGAAACCCCAATTGATTTGACCCCAAACAGGAAAGGAGTTTAAATACTAAAAGGAATCCAAATCCTAAAGGGAGAAACAATTCACCTGTTAGGAAACTCTAATTGTCTCCGACTCCTTTTCAAAAACGAAGTCCTAATCCAAGTTGGATTCCGCAAGCTTTCATCTCCTCTCTCCCCCTACAAAAGTACCCATCATAATCATGATGCTTGTAATCATCTGATACAGGTAAGTAGGAAACTATTTAATTTTTGCATTATATCAAACTAAAAACTTTATTTAATCATTACTTGTATAATAATCACCTGGGTACTTTAATTTTATTTTTAAAATCTGAAAGTAAATTGTTAAATAATTTTTTTCCAGCATTTATAGTTTCATGCATTGTGTTCTTCTGGTATTTGTTATATAGTTTGTAGAGTTTATTATTAAGTATTTATATTATTAGTTTATTAATGCTGGTGTTTCTTATTTTATTTACTAACTTTAGTGTGTCATGGTGAGTCGAGGTAAATATTGCTGATCAATAAACAGTGGTGTAACATTGGCTGATGAATATTAGGGCAGGGCTCGGGTTAGAGACTTCTACCTGATTAATTACGAAATCATTTTTAATATTCCTGATATTAAAATTTAATAACATGTACATTACCTTATTTAACTTGGCTTTTAATTGACAAGTTTTGTGTGCACTGAGGGTTTTGCTGGGAACTCCAACACAATATTGTGCGTAAATGCAATTTTCTTGCTCTTTATACCAAATAAACAAGAAAACTGATAGTGTGTGCATGTTCTGGCTGATCTATAATATTAGCTTATAATATTTTATTTAATTTATTTGTAGGAGCATCAACATACCCGAATACAACTTTTGGGTGGGTAAATGTCCAAGATGTTGCCAAGGCACATATTCTAGCATATGAAGTTCCCACAGCAAGTGGAAGATATTGTTTGGTTGAGAGTGTTGCTCACTGCTCAGAGATCGTGAAGATTTTGCACAAACTATATCCTTCTCTTCAGCTTCCTCAAAAGTATGTTATTATCTCCCTTGGCTTTCTTTTTCTATAGCACCAAAATATGCTATGGTACTTGATGTCATGCTGATCAAGAGGTATGGATTCTGTTGTTTTATATTTTGACATATTTCCATTTTGGATTTTCTTGCACAACTTTGACTTACTATTTTATGTCTTTCCATGCTGCTTTTTTCTTAAACTGATTTTTCTTTTGCCATGAATCTCTGAGTGTGCATAAACCTTATGCATTTGGATAATTCGTACATAGGGTGATGTTTTTATGAGTTCAAGTGCGCTACAATTTGTATGCGTTGAGCATAAAATTTAAGCCTACTGGTTATTGTTGCCAACATGTGTCTAAAATATTCATAAAGATTTGGTATTGTAACTAGTTTTTTTGTTATCAAGTGAATAGACTATTTTGTTTTTCCTCTCCTTTTAATGGATGCTTAGTGGTATTGGTAAAGAGGCTGCAGTTGCTTTTCTATTTAACTGTTTGTTCCGTTACGCGTTTCTTTCTGAAGCTGGTTCTAAAAAATTATGTGTATACTAATTCATTAACTATTAGATAAGATATGTGATTAGTTTTAGCAAAAAAATGTGTCATTTCCCCTTCATTTTTATTAACTTTTATTTTAACACCCTCCCCCATCTTTCTTTATATCTACCCATCTTTTATCTAATGTTCTTGTTTTATCCACTATGGGTCTGTTTGGTTGTCATAATTGGTTGTAATTCGTAAGTTGTAATTGATAAACTCGTTTACGGTTGTAAATGAGTTACGTGCATGTAAGTTTTACGGTGTTTGGTTGGTAATATAAAGTTATAAGGGGAAAGTGTATTGTGTTTTACGGTGTTCGGTTGTCGTAATGTGTAAGTCGTAAGTGAAAAAGTTGATCACAAAATTAACTATTTGGTGATTTAAAAAATTTAAATATTGCAAATAAATACTAAAATACTAAATATTAAAAAATATTAATATAAATATTAAAAATAATACAAATTTGCGTGACCACAAAATTAATTGTAAGTGGATTTTAAGTGAGTGGTAATTGGGTTGCAAGTGAGTGGTAATTAGGTTTCAAATGAGTTTTTTACGAATTATGATCCAAACAAACACTGTAGTTGTAATTGGGTTGTAAGTCATTTACAAATTACGGCCTTTTACAGTTTTTTACGCGAAACAAACAACCCTATGTCAAAAAACAGGACTAGAGATGATTTCTATATGAACTATTTACCCTTTGAAATTTTGCCTTTGGTATCTTCTTATCCCTCCTCTTGTTAACTGTTAACCACATGTGACATACAAGGGTGCTCGATTTGCTCAGTGGGCAGCTTCAATGCACCTCTCAGTATTTCTCCTTCCCTCTCTCAATGGACTTTCCCCCCTATCATTAACGGGAACACCCAAATACCAGTGTTTACAAAAGTGTTTTTGAGGCTGAGCCGCTTCTTGGGCAATTTTGGGCCTAAATCACCCGAGACGTTCTCAGGAGGCGAAAAGATCAGTGAAGTATATGTTGGAAAAATAATGTACGAAATACTGCTAAGCTATTTAAAATTAAACTTTCAAGAAGGAAGAAACTTCTCTATTTTGATCGAGGCGTGCGGAGCACTGTCTTTAAGAGTAGATCGTGCCCCTCTGAGAGAGTATCTCGGTGCAGCAGGTTGATGGCGGCCTACCCTCCAGGATTCAACGATCGCTGGCCCTGCAAGCGTGCACTCGCAATGCACAGACCCTCGAACAATTCGGTTTTATTTCTTCTAGAGATGCAAGAAACTCGAACAGTTCAGTTTTATTTCTTCTAGAGATGCAAGAAAGAATTGAAGAGTTTAAGGAAATTTCAGAGGAAGAAGAAGATAGTTGAGTTGTGTTCTTGAGGGCAGGGAATGGGTCCTTTATAAAGAGAGTTTACATCATTAGAAAATCTTTAGGAAGAGAAGACAATCTTTGGATAGAGAAAGAAATCTTTCCTTTTGCAGAGAAATTATATTGTCTTGGAAAGTATCACTGCAGAACTTGAGCAGAGAGATCTCAACGGCTAACTCTGACATGACAGGACATGGAAAGATACTAGTTTTAAATCTAAAAATAAAATTGACAAAACTTAGCCCCTATTCAGGCACACCGGTAACCCAATTTTCTTCACTGGACCTCAATGGGCTTGTGTGCGCTCGAACATCCTCTGGTTTCTAGCCCACACAACCCATCATGAAAGAGACTCCATATATAAACACTAAAGAGTTCTTTTCCTATCCAATGTGGGACTAAAAGAACTTTACTTAATTTTGAAATACCCTCAAAATACTAACAGTATATACCTTATATGTTGAAGTGCAAATGAAGTGGGCACGCGCATCTCAACAATGACTTTCTGGTTGAGGCCCACACTTCCAAGTAGTGGCAAACATGTTAGAAAAATATTTTTAAGTTATAGATAGGATAAGCTTGGAGATGCGCCACATCCTCTTATTTTTATCTTACCTGGATCTTTGAACCACTCTAACTAGGACATCAGTTGCCTTCAGTAGCTATTCGCATGAAAGTAGCAATGACAAATAGGTCAGACCTTTTATCCACTATCTTGACCTCCTCTTGCTTTTTTTTTCTTTCTATTGCAATTTGATTCTCTCTCCATTTTCCTACGACTCTGAATTTTTTGCCGATTTTCTCTGTTTTTTTGTCTACTAGTTCACTTTGTTCCTATCCCCTTTCACGTGTTATTGATTTGTAGTAGCAGGTCATGGCTCTTCTTTGATTATATAGATTACAGATCATCTAGTTCTTTTCATTTGTTCTTTTATTAGTTAAATTTGCACAGCCCTAACTTTGCTCAGATATGAATCTAGAAAAGGAGTGCAGGCAGTCGGCCTCACGTGCATGGCCAGCCAGTGATGTGTGTGGGCGACCACCACCTCTTTTTTTTTCCGTTTTTGTGAACACGGGTCCCATAACAACCTATCCCTCTTGCGATCCATTTGGTCCGTGGGTCCTATCGCGAACTTCGAGCGATATATTGGCCACCACCTCACAGGGAAGGGAAAGAAACATTATGGTGGGCCTCTAATCATGTGGCCCATCTTACAGTTATGGTTATTTAATGCTACAATTACAAAAAAAAAATCTAAGTGTTAAGAAAAGTCAAGGAAGGTGGCTCTCCACCAAATCCTCCATCCTCCAACCACCAACTACCCTAATAAATGTCGTTATTAATGACTGCATAGTAACTCAAAGTTTATCTATAAATAGGTCCTTCCTGATTCATTTCAATGTACACTTCAGAAATCAATAAGAATTCCTGCTTCTACTCTGTCTCTAGAATTCTCTGTTTCGGTGTTATTTCTCGGAGTTTTTACAACACGTTATCAGCACGGTCGCTCTAGTTCTGTCCCCAGCCTCTACCTCCGTCAATTTAGGAAAAAAGTTCTACCACAAGCCTCTACCTCCATTAGCTTAAGGTAAAAGTCTTGTCACGAGCCTCTACTTTCATTGCTCAAGGAAAAGTCTCATCACAAGTCTTAACCTCTACTTCTACTATCTCAAGATAAAAATGTCAAGTTATTCTACTTATAATACTCGTATAACACCACTATTATAATGAAAGGAGGCTCTGCCACCTATTTGTAGTAATGTGATGTGATTACGAAAAAACTAGATTATTATACTAATTATGTTCATATAACACCACTACTATATTTGAAAGGAGGCCATGCCACCTATTTATAGTAAAGTGATGTGATTATGACAAGCTAATAATATTTCTTATTATTATCTTTACTAACCTCTTATTTGATACTTGCGTGGAACAAATCCCAAGCTACCAATATTGTATATTTTATTACTCTGCTATTTATATCTGTATAAATGCCCACTGAAAGGTTTACCGAGTAGCGTGGTGTGCCAATATTTATTTCGATATTTATTGCTTTATTAATTATGTCTGCAAAACACCCACCAAGTAGAGTGGCGTGCCTATATTATAGCTCATAAATATATGTAGTACAATACATTTATTTTATTATTTTCTTAAGTACAACATTTAATTGTATAAAATTCAAATTGTTTTTTCTCTCTCCTCCAACGGCTGTAAAACTGCTAGTTTTCACTCTATAAATTGGTGAATTCTAAACCACATAACTCACTTTTCAATCTCTCTTCATTCTCAAATTTTTTCATCATCTCCACAAGCTTTGTATCCGAGTTTTTCGCAAGATGCTTAGTTTATTTTTGAAGTTTATTATTGTCCTCATCATCATCAATACTTCTATTCTTTTTGTTGTAGATATGGATCCAAGTGAATTTTACCTGGGCCTTTTAATTTTAATGTTCTCCTTCCTTCTTTTGTTTGTAGCTATTATGATTGAAATGTAAGTTTTTCTATTTTATTGTGAAATAAAATATTGTGATTCTAATTATTTTTATATTTTGTTATAGTTATCACCATGTCAAACTTTACAAAGCTTGAGTTCACTCCACTTGATATCACTGGAAGGAATTATATGTCTTGGGTTATTGACGTAGAAATGCATTCGAGTCAATAGGTTTCACTGAAACCATTAAAGAGATAAACTCTACATCGTCATAAGATAAGGCAAAAGTGACGATCTTTACCCACATACACCTTGATGAATGTTTAAAATATGAATATCTCACAGTAAGAGACCCAAGTGTCTTGTGAAAAAATCTCAAAGAAAGATTTGATAACCAAAAGGAAGTTATGCTCCCTGTCACGCGTGATGAATGTAATGCTTTGCGCTTCCAAGACTTCAAGAAAGTTAGCGACTATAACTCTGCAATGTTTAGAATAGTATATCAATTGAAATTCTGTGGGGTGGATATCACGATGAAGAAATACTGGAGAAAACTTACTCCATATTTCATGCATCTAATATAATACTGCAATAAAAATATAGGTTGCGTGGTTTAAGAAATATTCTGAACTAATTTCATCTCTTCTTGTAGCAGAGAAGAATAATGAGCTTTTGATCAAAAATTATCAGTGTCGTCTTACTAGTTCAGCAGCATTTTCAGACGCAAATGTTGCATTTTCTAAAAATTATGGACGAGAATATAATCATGGTCGTGGCCGTGGCAGAGGCCGTGGATGCGGTCGAAGTGATTTTTACAACCCTTCACAAAATAACGCGATCCATAAGAAGCATCATGTAGAAAGACATAATAAAGGAAAAGATGTTCGTGAAAGTTCTCTTCGGAATCCTGAAGATTCCTGTTATAAATGTGGCTCCAAAGGGCACTGGTCTCGAGTGTGCCGAACGCCAGAGCACTTTTGTAAGCTTTACAAGGCATCCTTAAAAGGAAAAGAAAAGAAAGTGAACTTCACTGAACATGATGATCTTATGAATGATTCAACTCATCTTGATGCTTCAGATTTTACTGATAATTTTGCTGATCTTTCAACCCATCGTGATTCTATTGATACTGGAGATAATTAGATTTATGATTGTATTACTATGTTTTGTTATTTGTATTATCAAATTTATCTTTGAATGTAATATTTCATCTATAATAATATGTTTAAAATTTTTATTCTCACCAAATGATTTAATTTTGCATGAAGCTTGATATGGATTATTCTATTGATGAAGTCAAGATCAAAACTGGAGATATTTGGATACCAGATAGTGGTACAACACACACTATTCTCAAACATAATCGATACTTCTCCGATTTAAAACCAACAAAGGCAATCGTCAATATAATATTAGGTCCTGTAGACTTGATTGAAAGAACTGGTAAAGTCAGCTTTGTATTGCTAAATGTAACAAAGTTTTTCATAAAAGACGCTTTGTTTTCACCAAAATCTAAAAGAAATTTGTTGAGTTTTAATGATATATATCTTCATGGATATGATACTCAGTCTGCAACTGAAGGAAATATGAAGTATATGTATCTTACTACTTATGTATCAGGAAAGAAGTACACATTAGAAAAACTATCAAAACTTTTCTCAGGATTGCATTACATATATAAATGTGATAAAGTCGCATATGGTGGTTAAAGAAGATACAGAGATATTAACTCCGTGGTATGATCGTTTAGGTCATCCTGGTTCAATGATGATGCGAAGAATTATTGAGAATTCACATGGACATACATTAAAGGGTCAGAAGATCCTTCAAGTTAGTAAAATTCCATGTGAGGCTTGTTCTCTAGGAAAATTAATCATGAGACCATCACCAGCTAAAATAAAAGCAGAATCACCGACATTTCTTGAACGTATCCAAGGTGATATATGTGGGCCTATACACTCACTGTGTGGACCATTTTGATATTTTATGGTGTTGATAGATGCCTCTAGTAGATGATCACACGTATGTTTATTATCAACTTGCAATGTAGCATTTGCGAGATTTCTTACTCAGATAATTAGATTAAGAGCACAATTTCCTGATTATACAATCAAGAAAGTTAGACTTGACAATGCTGGTTAGTTTACGTCTCAGGCTTTTAATGATTATTGTATGTCAATTGGGATAGCTGTTGAGCATTCTGTTGCCCATGTACATACACAAAATGGTTTGGCTGAATCACTAATTAAGCGCCTCCAGCTTATTGCTAGACCATTAATAATGAGAACAAAAATTTTTATTTCTGTATGGGGTTATGCAATTTTACATGCTGCAGTATTAATTCGTATCAGATCAAGTGCATATCATGAATACTCCCCTCTACAATTAGCATTTGGTTAAGAACCAAATATTTCTCATCTTAGAATTTTTAGTTGTGCGGTATATGTACTGATTGCTCCATTACAATGTACAAAGATGGGTCCTCAAAGGAGACTGGAATATATGTCGGCTATGAATCTCCTTTTATTATAAGATATCTTGAGCCTAAAGCTGGTGATGTTTTTATGGCTCGGTTTGCTGATTGCCATTTCAATGAGACAATTTTCCCAGTATTAGGGAGAGAAAAGAAACAGCTGGAGAAGGAGATTACATGGAGTGAACCATTCTTATTGCATCTTGATCCTCACACAAAACAATGTGAGTCAGAAGTGTAAAAGATTATGCATTTATAAGAAATAGCAAATCAATTACCAGATGCGTTCACTGATACGAAAAGAGTGACTAAATCATACATACCAGCTATAAATGCTCCTCCTCAGATTGAAATCCCAAAAGTACAATCCGAGAATGAAGTCACTAATGAGTTTAAGACTTTCTTGAAGCGTGGTAGACCAATCGGTTCCAAAGATAAAAATCCTCAAAAAAAAAGGAGCAGATAAGCATGATAACCCCAACGTGGAAGAATGTGTTGCAGAAGAAATACAAAATAAGACAAATCAAGAGATGAAAAATCCTGAAGGTATAGAAAATCATGAGATCTCTATTGATTATGTCAATACAGGAGGATTATTGAATCGAAATAAGATGGAAAAATGGATGAAATATTTTCCTATTCCGTAGCATGTGATATTGTTAACGGAAGTGAGGATCCTGAACCAAGATCTGTCACTGAATGTCAAAATAGACATGACTGGACAAAATGGAAAGACGCTATACAAGCTGGATTGAATTCGCTTAATAAGCGTAAAGTATTTGGATTTATTATCCTCACGCCTAAAGCCGTGAGACCAGTAGGATACAAATGGGTTTTTGTGTAAAAACGCAATGAGAAAAATGAAATTGTGAGGTACAAATCTCGACTTGTTACTCAAGATTTTTCACAAAGACCTAGAATTGATTATGAAGAAACGTATTCTCCAGTAATGGATGCAATTATGTTTAGATATTTAATCAGCCTAGCAGTTTCTAAAAATTTAGAAATGTGTCTTATGAATATTGTTACAGCTTATTATATGGTCGCTTGATAGCGATATTTATATGAAGATCCCTAAAGGATTTAAGATGCCTGAAGCATTAAGTTCAAAACCCAAAGAATTATATTTGATCAAATTACAAAGATCGTTATATGGGTTAAAACAATCAGGGCGCATGTGGTATAATCGCTTAAGCGAGTATTTGTTAAAAGAAGGATATGTGAATAATTCTATATGTCCATGTGTTTTTATAAAGAAAATAACATCCGAATTTATTATCATTGCTGTATATGTTGATGATTTAAACATCATTGGGACTCATAAAGAAGTCCTAGAAGCAATGATATATTTAAAGAATGAATTTGAAATGAAAGACCTTAGAAAAATTAAATATTGTATTGGTTTACAGATTGAGCACTTTTAAAGTAGAATACTTTTGCATCAATCAAATTATATTGAAAAAGGTTTTGAAACGCTTTAGCATCGATAAAGTAAATCCTTTAAGCACTCTAATGGTTGTTAGATCATTGAATGTGGAAAAAAATCATTTTGCCCTCGCAAAGATAATGAAGAGGTTCTTGGTTCTGAAGTACCATACCTAGTGCAATTGGAGGTCTTATGTATCTGGCTAATTGTACCCGACCAGATATAGTATTTGCTACTAATTTATTAGCAAAATTTAGCTCATCTCCTACACGGAGACCTTAGAATGGTATTAAACATATATTTCGTTATCTTCGAGGAACAACTAATTTTGGTTTGTTTTATTTCAGAGAATCAAAATAAGAAATGATTGGTTATGCAAATACATGTTACTTGTCAAATCCACATAAAATCAGGTCTTAAGTAGGATATGTGTTCACATGTGGAGGTACATCGATCTCTTGGCGTTCACAAAAGTAGACACTTATTGCCACCCACTTCTTCTAATCATACTGAAGTCATAACACTCCATGAAGCAAGTCGAGAATGTGTATGGCTAAGGTCCGTGACTCAACACATCCAAGCAACTTGTGGATTACCAGTCAATAGAGATCCAACAATAATGTTTGAAGACAATGCTGCATGCGTCACTCAAATGAAAGAAGAATTCATCAAAAGCAACCGAACCAAGCATATACCTCCAAAGTTCTTCTCATTCAGCCAAGAGCTTAAAAAAGATAAAGAAATTAATATTCAATATATCCGATCAAGCGATAATGCGGCAGATCTCTTTACAAAGGCACTTCCTACTACAACTCTCAGAAAGCTCATTCGTGATATTGGGATGTGTCATATGTGAGACTTATGAAGAAGAACTACTCATGTCATTTTAAGGGGGAGCTTACGTGGCTGCACTCTTTTTCCCTTACTATGGTTTTGTCCCATAGGGTTTTTCTGGTAAGATTTTTAACGAGGCAGCATAGAACACGTATATAGAGATGTACTCTTTTTCTTTCGCTATGATTTTATCCCACTGGGTTTTCCTAGCAAGATTTTTAATAAGATATCATGTATGGTGGACAACCAAGGGGAGTGTTAAGAAAAGTCAAGGAAGGTGGCTCTCCACCAAATCCTCCATCCTGCAACCACCAACTACCCTAATAAATGTGGTTATTAATGACTTCATAGTAACTCAAAGTTTATCTATAAATAGGCCATTCCTGGTTCATTTCAATGTACACTTCAGAAATCAATAAGAATTCCTACTTCTACTCTGTCTCTAGAATTCTTTGTTTTGGTATTATTTCTTAGAGTTTTTACAACACTAAGAAGATTTATTTGCACATCAAGTAGCTATTATCTCTAATATTATTACTAGACCCATCTACATTACTTATAAAAATATGGGACCATTAACATTTTGCGAAAGGCAATGCGATGTCTCATGTGCGCCACATTCTCATTTGTCCCTGTCAACTTTTGTGAATAGGCAACGCTAAAATCATAATTTGTATGACTTTAAAATATTAATTAATTTTATGCATTTTGCATCTCCATCATAAAAAAATTAATATCATTTAATAGAATTTGTGCACATATATTCTGGGAAAAGGAGGTAATGTAATCCATTTTAACTTTAATATAAAAATTGTGATTAATTTATAACTGAAATAAAATATTTTAAATTATTGAAGATCAGTGAATAAGTGTATGAGTATTGTGAATAATCTCTATGATCTAATGTCATAATAGGAGACCTTGAGTGAGCTGCTTCACACAATCTTCATAGTTGATTACTTCAAAGCAATTCAACGACAAATTTTACTCTATAACAAATAAGGATATTAGCATGTGCCTTAAAATCTAGTAATAATAAAATGTGATGCAACTTTGGCCACTAGGCCTCTGGTAGGCCATATGGCTTTTGGGTATCGTTTGAAATCTCAAAATCGCTATCGATCAGCAATTTTTGTATTGTTATGTCAGCCATTTTGTCTCGGTGATATCAATTGCGACCAATTTTTTTTTTTATATGGGAATAGGAAGATGCCATCCATCTACACGACACAAGGTATTAAGCAAAGAGTAAAAAGCTAAGCGATCATACGACAAATATATACACAAACCGGGAGTAGGCCTACCATAGACTAGTCTAAGTTAATCTTTTCTGTCTGTCAAGTCAATGGGAGAGAAAGCAAGTGTCACTGTGTATGTTGAATTTAGGTTTTCCCATATAACCAGCCCTACTAGCACTCTTATACGATTTATGGAACAGTTATATAATTCTTTCGCTCGAAAGTTTCTTGACATGTAGACTTGGTTTTCCACTCTGCTATATAAATTTACAATGAGAAGTCTAAAGCCTTACTTGAAATAATGATGTTCCTGCTTCAAGCTCTGGTTTCATGTGACACGTGTACTGTAAAATGAGCCCGCTGCCACTGCACAAACAGAAACACGCACGTGTGTGCACAGACAAAAACACGCCCCTGCAACCACCACTCGTTCAATAACTGTGAAAGCTCTAGTGCGTTGGCTTTATTTTCCATAACTATAGCTAAACCATGATGTTGGGTTGACAGGTGCGCCGATGACCAGCCATTCGTGCCATCTTACCAAGTTTCCAAAGAGAAGACGAAGAGTCTGGGTATCGACTGCATCCCTCTGAAAACAAGCCTCAAGGAGACTGTTGAGAGCTTGAAGGAGAAGGGGTTTGTGAACTTCTGATGAGGAAACCAGCAAATGCATTTGAAGAAACAAGGATTCATTCTGACACATTGAATCTGTTTGTGTGTGAAATTTCAGTAAACAAAGACATTTGGAAAAAACTAGAACATCTAGACCCTTAGACTTATGGACGAGAGATGTGTTCTATTATTTTATCATCTTTCATGTCAATCTGGCAACTTTTCTATAGGATTATATCCTGCTTATTGAGTTGACATAATTGTGATATTCCCAATTGCTAAAACTTATCCCTGCATCTTGTGGACATGGTGGAAAGCTAGAAATAACAAGATATTCGATGGCATTCCAATCAACCTGACAAATCTTGCTATATATATTGTCAATGAAATTGCTTGCATATCATTTTCTCTTCAGAGGGAGATGCTCTCACAAATAAACTGAAATGCTATTAATTTTAAATTTCTATAATTTGTTTTTAGATATAAAAAAAGTTGTTTGAGCTTTGATTTCTTAACATTTGGAAAGAAGTGAAGATGCTTCTTAGTTTTCTTAGCATGTGCCAAGTTGCTTTCATTTTCTCTAAATTGAGGTCTCATTCGAAATATAAGAAACGAATAAAACTTTTAAATTCCAATAACTTTCTATTATTTTAATGCTTTCTACTATGCTAAACAATGCTGACTATTTAATAAGAGTTTTTTAAATCATTGTCATATTTTATATTTATAGATGAACTAAAAGAAACAAATGTATGAAAAGAAAAACTAAATAGTGGAATAGAAAAAAATAAACAAAGCAAAATTTTAAAAGTAAAGAAAAAAAGAATCATGAAAAAAATAAAATAAGGAAATTTAGAAAGAAACAAAAGAATAGTAAAAAGGAAATAAAAGATCTTTTAAATAAGAAAAATACAAAAAAAAAGCTAAAATAAATAATTATTAAAAGGTAGGACAAAATCATACAAAAATGAAAAAAGAAGATAAATGGATAGAATTAAAAAAGGGCTTTTCTCATTATCTACCCTCAAATCTTTCATATTTCTAAAATTACCTCCCAAACCAATTGCTCTATTACCTCCCAATTATTTTTCATATTTCTAAAATAATACTCACTGTCAATTAAAGAGAATCAGAAGGTACATTCTCTATTTTTCTGTTATGTTTTAGAAAATCCCTTTAATACCCTTCCCCTGTTTGTCCTCTCCTCTGCCGCGGCAGCCAACATGCCGCCGATCACGCTATCGTCGGCGGTAGTGCCAGGCTTGGTTGCCGCCCGCTCTTCTTCACCTTATTCTCTTCTTTCTTTGCATTCATTCCTTCTCAATAGCAATCATATGCTAGAATATGCAATCCTTTGGTGGGTGAATCTTTGCGGGTGGTGATGATCACTCACAATTCAGGATGCTAAAACTGATATGGTAAGATTACACACGCTATGGCCATTCTGTAGAAAAGGAAAAATTGAGGAGTAATGATTCAAAGGTAGGAAAAATATTGTCAACAGGGGAAAAAAAGAAATAAGAGCTTGCACCCAAAGAGTTGATTTCTGTTGACGAGGTAGTAAAATGGCAAGAAAATGGTCATCTTCAGTATTTGCTGTCTGTTCCAAGCGATCACATTCACAGCTAACCTCTTCAACTGACTGAAATCCTCGGCTTCGCCCACGTCGCATGCGTGTAATAAGTCTAGGCACCACTATTGATCTAATAATTATTCCAAATAAGATATCATACATGCAATAGCCTCTTTATCAAGATCAAAGAGAAGGAGGCTTTAGGCATATCTGATTCTATCATGAAAGGGATGCCAAAGGTTGCACGATCTCGAGGACGCCGGAGTTGAGGGAGGAAATTCTTCTCTCCATTCACCAAGTTCTCTTCTTAATCCTTAGAGGAGATGAGAGGCCTCCAATAGAGAGATTAGGTCATAGTGATGGAGAGGTAATCTAATCTATGATATTTATAGGCTTAAGGTAATCCTAGTTCAACTCATCATAGATCTAGACATTTGATTAATATCACAAAATTTACACGTGTAGATGAGATTCACAATACAAATTTATTTACACTAATGGCTAAGTGTAATTGAAACGAGACTAAACCCAAACCATTAGGCTTGATCAATTCTTTATTGGATCAAACAATATAGGCTTATAGAGACGGGTGTATAAATTCAATTAGACTGGTACAGGCCCAAATTAATTTAGACTATAATTTAAATAAGTCTAACAATCTTCCACTTGGGCCAAGCAAGTCATACTGGAAGGATATTATACATAACTTTATGATACCAAAACTTTAACAGTTAATAAACCACGTTTCAAAAACAATCTGGTCCATTAAGTGTCCTGTCATCAAACATAGTGATCATTACCTTCTGTATAATCGAGGTAGGAGCTTCCATATCACAAGTTTTAGAACCCTTAACGACATAGATCAAATATGAACGTGTGATATGAAAATGTCCTCTGATAAAATAAGGTACAATTCCAACTGATTTTCACTTTATGACTCCAACGAGTCTAACCTTATGACTCCAACGAGTATAACTTTATGACTCCAATGAGTCCAACTTCTAACAAACTCAAATGCGCAAATTAAACTCAAAAGAAATTTAAAGAAAGCAGTTATCACTTTAATTATCAGAATCACAAAATACACATATATAGTGTACTGAGAAATAGTGTCTATTGCATAAAAATTATCCACTCTCACTAAACTAAGATATCATCAGGACTAGCCATCCTCATATGAGCAATATGCTCTAAGAACACTTTAGGCGGCGGCCCTTTAGTGAGTGAATCTGCAATATTAAGACTAGTACTAATACTGTCTACAAACACAATATTATTCTGAGCTCTATCTTTAACGACAAGAAATGTTGATATATCTTGACCTTGCTGAACTCTTGTCACTTTGTAGTAGAGCTCTGCAACTCTATTATCACAGTATAGCTGCAATGGTCTTTCAACTAAATCCACTAATTGAAGCCCAGGAACAAGATTCCTGAGCCACAAACTCTGCCTCCATCGTAAATGAAGCAACAAGTGTCTGCTTGATAACTTTTCCAAGAAACCGCTCCTCCTGCCATTAGGAAAACATAACCCGAAGTGGATTTTCTACTGTTGATCATCCAGCAAAATCTGAATTTGTATATCTAATCAATTGCAGCAGATCAGAATTCCTGTAGGTAAGAATGTAGTCCTTTGTCCTCTATAGATATCGTATTATCTTTTGGCATCCTTCTAGTGATCTCAAGATTGCACAGGTATCTGCCATGTTTTCCAATGGCATATGGTATGTCTGGATGGGTATAAACTTGACATATATATGATTTCCAACTGCAGATACATATGAGTATATCATTTTGTAGATCATTTTTGGGACATTAGAGTAGACTTAATTTATCTCCCCTAGTGACAGATGTATCACCCGAAGAGCAATTTTTCATGTCATATCTATCTAGCACCTTATCGATATAGGTCTTTTGTCATAAACCTAATATTTCACGTATCCTGTCATGTTGAATCTGAATGCCTATCATAAAAGTAGCGTCTCTAAGATCTTTCATCTCAAATATATTTGAGAAAACTGGTCTCAACTAGAAGATCTATATTATTACTTTCTAATAGAATGTCATCCACATACAACATAAGAAATATAAACCTACCCCTTTAAATTTATGGTAAATGCATTGATCAACTATATTTTTCTTAAAACCAAAACCCGATATTACTTGATCAAATTTCAAATACCATTGACGAGATATTTGCTGTAGACCATAAATAGATTTTTTTAATCTGCAAACCAGATGTTGTAAACCTTTGAATTCAAAACAATCTGGTTGCACCGTATAAATTTCCTCCTCAATATCACCATTAAGAAATGTAGTCTTAATATCCATTTGGTGTAATTTCAGGTCAACGTGAGCTACCAGTGCCATGATAATCCTGAAAGAATCCTTCATGAAAATCGGGAAGAAATTCTCCTTATAGTCAATACTCTTTTGAGTGAATCTCTTTGCGACAAGATGCGCTTTATACCTTTCGACATTGCCTTTCGAATCCCGCTTAGTTTTAAACATCGATTTACAACCAATCAGTTTCTTTCTTTTAGGAATGTAATATTCCTAGTTAATAATAAGGCACTCGTATTTTTTTAAGTATTTATATAGTTTTACTTATTATTTTATTATTATTATTTAACTTGATTCATGACCTATTATTATTGATACAAATTATTTTGAGATATAAATATTAATTTGGTATATAATTTATTAATATTTTTAATTATTAATTGCTATTATCTCTATTACTACCATTATTATTATTTGTTATTATTTGTGGTAATTGTTACATTATTGTGTCATAATGATTATTATTCATTATTAATATTGTTGTTGTTAATTATTATAATGATTATTGTTAATTATTACTAGTGTTATAATTATTATTGTTATTATTATTATAATTAATATTATTATTATGTATTGGTATTATTATTAATATTGTTGTTGTTGTTATTATTATGATTATTGTTAATTATAATAGTGTTATTATTATTGTTGTTATTATTATTGTAATTAGTATTATTATTATTATTATTGACTATTATTATTACTGGTGTATTGTTATTAGCATGGTTATTATGTGTTATAATGTATTATTATTGATATTATTATTCTTATTATTGTTTTCTATTTTCTTATCCCCAAAACCGATCGGCCCAAAACCCAAATCAAACCCATAATCTAAACCCGAACCCTCAAACCCACTACCTAATTAATCCTATATATATATATATATATATATATATAATCATCACACTAAACCTAACCCTAATTATCTTCTCCTTCCCCCTGCAAAATACTGCCGCCATCACCTTCTCTTCTTTTTCATCATCTCATCTCCACAACTTCATCATCAACCCACTAGCAACAAGCTCCTCCCATCTCCTCCCACCATACTCCCTTGCCGAGTCCACAACCTCCCTCCACCGCAGCCTCCTCTCCTAACCTTTAACCATGAACCCGTAGTTAATCACCATGCCCCCTCCTTCTCCTCTATGAGAAACCGCTCCCTCTTCATCCCCGCGAACCCACCCGACTATCACTAACTGGCTGCAACCACCTCTCCTCCATTGTCCTGCCAGTGAGCGAGCCCGAGGTTCGTCGCTGCTACTGCCCACTCACCAAGGCCGCCACCTCTCCACCTGCAACTCCCGTCCCCCTCTCTTCTCATCTACATCTTCTTCTTCATCTCCTTCTTTCCAACACCCAATCGAGCCACCAAGCCACTGTTGGCCCAGAGGCCTTCCACTCTAGTTTTGATGATGATTAACTCATGTATTTATAGTTTACTAATAATCTTGTGATGTTTAGTTTCAGATACTTAACCAAGATATTAATAGGTGATTAGCTTCAACAAAGATATTTTGGCGCTTTCACATGGTGATTCAAGAGCCCGAGCGTCAAAGTTCATATCTAGCACTCGTTGGAGTCAAGCTTGGTGGACCACGTTTGGATCGAGTCGACTTGGAGAGGCGCTCTACAAGAAGACTTCGGTACAGTGTTTAGTTTATAGTTTATATCCATTTGTTAAAAATTAGATAGTGTGATATGTGTTGGCCCACAAGTTTACACTCTCCATTAGTTTAGAGTTTTGATGATAACAAACCAAATAAGAGCTATATGGTACTAATTAGTTTGTTAAGATAAGTTTCAGGTTTGTACCAATATTTGGAGGCCATTGCTTAGCTATTGCAACAACTTCTAGGTTCATGAAGCAAAGAAGGCATATTGCACATCAAAGAAGGAACATAGAAGAGAAGGCACTAGCAAGGCTTAGCATGGATCAAGACTTCAAGATTACTTTAGAAGTCTTTAATAGATTTGTTTTTAGTTTTGTTAAAGAACAGTGAATAGGTTTGAAGCTCCATCACACACGTTTTTGCGCACATCTTATTTCTAAGTTTATTTCATATAAATTATACAAAAATATTTTGATACAAAATCCTCTGCCTACAAATCCATATTTATGTTTTATACTTATTCCTATTTAAAACATCTTTTGATAAAAATATTTATCTCCTCAAAATTCTGTTTGAAACTTGTGTTTTGGCCTGAGCCGGTCGACCGCCCGGGTCAACCGTGCCTATGTCAGGTTTTGCCGGTCGACCGCCCGAGTCGACCGTGGTTCTGGCAGATGCACGTATCAGTGTGCACGTTTCACGGTCGACCCGGACGGTCGACCGAGACACACCTGCCTGAAAGACTCTGCTCTCTGTTTGTTTGGGTCGACCGGGCGGTCGACCGTAGCCTGCAACGGCTATTTTTTTGTACTAGCGGTCGACCGGGCCGGTCGACCGGACTAGCCGTTTGAACAGTAACGGCTATTTTCTGAGCAGGTTTATTTTTGTCCTTTTCTCACTTAAGTGAGTTTAAATGACTTGTTTTGGGTTTAATACCTTTTGATTAGCCTTAAATATGTTTTATCTCTAAACCCTAGCTCTCTCCTATAAATAGGGGTGTTTGGGGAGAGATTGGATTACCTATCATTACAAGAAAAATTCAAAAGTTTAAGGCATTCAAAAGAGCTTGGTTTCTTGGTTTTTGTGCTGAAATTCTCTCTCAATTTCTGAAGTGTTTTCAAGAATTCTCTGATTTCATTTTCTTTTCTCTTTGCACACAAGAGCTTCATTCCTACTCATTGTTCTCTAAGGACCTTTGTAAGGGAAGAGAATTTTGAAAGAAAAAGTTTGTGGTCTTTTGACTACCAAGAGAGAACTTGTACTTGAGATTGTGGAGTTGGGTACTCCGGTGTATTTGTGACATCTTTGTGATAGTGGAAGTGGTTGGAATCCTTCTGGGGAAGGCGGGAAAGTAGAGCTGGGTGCTCGAACCTCGATAACAATTCTTTGTGTTTGCGTTTGGTTTACTTTCCTTGTTCTTGCACTACTTCCATTGCTATTGTTGCTTGCTTTTAATTATCATTGCTATATTCACTTGTTGTCATTCATCTTGTCAATCATTGTCCCATACAACAAGGTTGCATTGCGCACCTCCAACTCATTTCACGAGGAATCAGGAGGAAGGAGTTCAGAACCCTTCACGGGGCATTCGGCTCTTAGTCTTGTTTTGGGCGATTGTTGCATCATATTTTTAAATTGTGCATTGATTAGCATTATCACCTATTCACCCCTCCTCTAGGTGATTTTCAATATGCTCAAGTTCTCAACACACACTTGTTTAAGTTTCATGTTTTAGTTTTCGATTTTGGTTTAACCGATCTTGGTTTTCATGAATAGATAGAATCAAAGCAAGTTTACATGGTTTAATGTATATTAGATTTGTTCTATATACATCTATGCTTCAACTATTTAAACAAATTTAGTTTGATAGTCTATTTCATGAGTTTGGAGTTTTGGTATTTTTAACAAAACTTATTTTCGGATTTAAAGTCAAAAACAGTGATATATATATATATCTTATGTATATTGGATTTTATCCATGTACTACATGCTGAAATGTTGTTTTAATATCATGATTTTGTATTTGGATGAGTTTTGGACAAAACAATTTTTCATTTCAAAAATCTAAGTTATGGAAAATACAGAATTTGGTTTTCGGTAAAATTTTCATAACACAAAAAGAGTTCAAAATGTTTGTAACTTGGTTTGATTTTTACTCAAACAAGTTTGTATTTCAAAGAGAATATAAAAACTTATTTTTGTGAATATTTAGAGATTTTATGGGATTTAATAGGATAATAAAAATACAGTTTTCAAGTCCTGAATTTCAGTCTGCCAGGCTCTGGCGGTCGACTGATCGGTCGACCGGACCAGGAGCTGGTCGACCGGAACAGTCGACCGGATGTGCACGAGACGTGCACAAAGGCCATTTGGTTTGGCCGGTCGACCGTGCGGTCGACCGACTGAAGTCTCCTTACTCTCGGGTAAGGACGGTCGACCGGGCGGTCGACCGGAGGTTGGCAACGGTCAAATTTCGACCGTCGGCCAGTCGACCGGCCGGTCGACCGGATGGTCAATTCTGACCATAATTGGCTGCCAACGGATAATTTTTCAAATGGCTATATAAATGGGTTTTCTCTTGACTGTTTTGAACAAGTTTTTAGAGAGCTTATTTTCTGATCCTACTAGTATTTTTGCAGCAATTAAAAAGAAGTTTTGGGCTCCAAAGTTTACATTTGATTTGGTGTTTTCTAAGGTTTGGAAAATCAAAGAAAAGTGATTTTGGGAAAAGTGTTTTTGGCTCATCTTTTTCATCCTTATTTCTAGTTTTTCCCAAGGATTTTCTTTGAGTATTTATTTTCCATTCCTTTGGTTTTTCTCACACTTGAGCTTACCATTCTATCCTCGCTATAGGATCTTTGTTTTATAAGAAAGAATTGGTTTGTGGTCTTTTGATCACTAAGTTGTAAACCCTCCTACTTTGTGTTATCCCTCTTGTGTAGGGTTGATTTTTGGAGTGGTGGCTTTGTGTCCTGTCCCTCTAGTGAGAGGTTGATTGGTTGTTTGGCTTTGTGCCTATCCCTCATTTGTGAGGTTGATATTGGTGGCTTTGTGCCTAGCCTCTAAGTGTAGAGGTTGTGTTTGTAATTGAGAGAGGAGTTGTGTATTCCCGGTTGTATTGCCCCAAATCCTCAGTGGAGGTTCCCTGTGTGGGAGTCCTGTATGGACAAGTTAGTGAAAATCCTTCTGTGTGAAGGCAGGGACGTAGAGCTGGGTGCTCGAACCTCGAAATAAATCTCGGTGTTTGCGTTTGATCCATTGACTCTAACTCTCTCTTTTATATTGTGCCTTGTATCATTTCATATTGCTCATTCATATATTATATGCTTGGCTTGTTTGTGTGTGTCTCACTTGCGTTTAACCATGAGAGCTTCATATAGCACCTCAACTCTTATTCAGAGGAATCAAGAGGAGTTAGTCTAGAGCCCTTTATTGGGAATTCGGCTACACTCGTTGGTTACATTAAGTGTGTTGCAATTTTAGTTTTAATTTCGCATTTTATTCATTAGATTAGCCGTACACCTATTCACCCCCCTCTAGGTGTACTTACAATTGGTATCAGAGCCTACACTCCTGATATTAAGTTTAACCACCTAGGAGTGTGATCCTGGTTTTGCTAATCTACATTTGCACACATATAGTTTGCACTCATGGATAGCCCTCCCATGTTTGATATCTCTAGACTTGATATATGGAAGGTTATGATGAGTTGTCATTTGAAAGTCCTAGGATATAAAGTTCACCTTGCCATTACCAAGGAATCCTACCTTAGTGATAGCAAGCATATAGAGGCCAATGCACTTGCCCTAAAGGCACTTAGAGCATCCCTTGATAAAAAATATTTACATGTGTTTTCTCACTATGATTCTGCTTTTGCAGTATGGAACATTTTGACATCTCCTGAGCTACCAAAACTTATCAATAAGAAGAGGAAATCTAGTCGAGATGAGTCCGACGAACGTTGCTTCATGGTCCAAGGGAATGACTCCCTTAAGGTACATTCGGACACTCAACTAGATGTTAGTACTAGTTCTCATTGCAATGAGTGTATGGATGCACAAGCCTTGAATGATGAACTTGCCAAAAATTGCGAAAATTTGATTTGAAGATATAAACTTTTGAAAAAGGATATGTTGGTTTAAAAGAAGAAAATAAAAATTTATCTTCTAGACTTGAGATTGCTTTGTAAGAGAGGGATGAGATTTCAAGTAAACTTGACTAACTTAAATCCCAACTTGAACTTACTGTTGGCCCAAGGTTACAATCACCCATGATTAGTGTATTTTGATGATTACAAAACATATTAGTTATTTGTACTAATAACATTTGTTGTTTAAGTGTGTTTCAGATTTCTATTCATTCTAGAAGTCTTCTCTCACAAATACAAGGATTTTGGACTCAAGTCAACTCCAATTGGGCTCAAGGAACAAGTGTTGAAGATTATATGAAGAAGCCTATTGAAGATCTTGAAGTCCTTAGAAACTTTGTAAGAAATAGAATGTTAAAGTTTGAGTATATGAAATTTGGCTCTAGGATTTGCACACACACTTGTTTCATATATTTCCTATGTTTTAAAAAAGGTTATTTCTAAGTTTTATGCCTTAGTTTATATATACATGTACCAAAAGCTTTATATCTTGAAAATCTTGTATAAAACATGTGTATAAACTATTTTCTGCATAATACTTAGCTATATGTATTTTTAAAATATTTCTCAAAATTTTTCTAACTCAAAAACCAGCCCAGTTTTTCAGTTTCAGGCAACTCCGGCTGACCGGCCCGGTCGACCGGTGATGTGTATGGACATGCACTGTTTGTGCATGTCTGTCGGTCGACCGGACCGGTCGACCGACGGAGAGCAAATTGCTCACAGTTTGTTTCGGTCGACCGGACCGGTCGACCGGAAGAAGGAAACTGTGTTTCCTCTTTTGGGACGGTCGACCGGACCGGTCGACCGAGAGCCAACGGCTCTTTGCAAGCTGGCCTTGCGGTCGACCGGACCGGTCGACCGCCAAGCCTGCTATAGCCTAACGGCTCTTTCCTCTTTGGGCTATTCTGAAAAACTGTTTTTGTTTTCAGCTTTAACAGATTTTTGGAGAGTTGTTGGGGAGCTTTTTCAGAGAAAATAAGACCAAAAGAAATTGTTTTTAACCTATTTTTAACCCTATAAATAGAGGAGAAGTCTCTCTTGCATATTACTAAGAAAAATCCTCAAGTTTGTATTGTTTTCAAAAGAGAAAAGAAAAGAGTTTAAAGCTTTCATTCCAATTCTTTTTGAGCCTGTTTTTCAGTTGTGTTTGATTACTAATATCACTCTACAACTGAAGTTTTTCTCACCACACTTCATAGAGCCAAAAATCCTATACTCATTCTATAGTGAAGTTGTAATTGAAGTGAGAGTGTTTGTAAAAGAGTTTGAGAAATAGTGTAGTGATCTTGTTGTGATCACTTTGTTCTTGTATTCCTTTCCTTGTGGAGCAACCTCTTCGGTAGAGGTCCTTTGTACTCGGTGGAGCTCGGTGCTCGGTCTTCGGTAGACCAAATTGTAAAGGCGTCCTCGGTGGATAGTGGAAACCCTTCACGGAGGTGAAGGCGGGGAGTAGAGCGGTGGCTCGAACCTCGAAACAAATCACTTTGTTTGCGATTGCCTTTGCGTCTAATTCTTGCTTTATTTTTTAATAGCTCCTTATTGCTTTCTATTGCATACTTGTGATATTGTTTAATTCTCTTGTGCTACTATTTGCTTGCTTGTAATTCTTGCCATATATCATTGTGTTTGCATCATTCTTCATATCATTCATTTCATACTTGTGTGTGCCAATCCCGTACTCATCCAACAAGAGCTTCACATAGCGCCTCAACCCATATCAAGGGGAATCAAGAGGAGTTTAGTCCAGAGCCTCGCAAGAGGAATTCGGCTACACTTGTTGAATTGTACTAAGTTGAGCCTCACTTGTTTTAGGTTCCGCATTTAGAGAGTTAAATTTTTTAAGATTAGCAATCACACCTATTCACCCCCCTCTAGGTGTTTTTCAATTGGTATCAGAGCTTGGACTCTAGGATTTGGTTTAACAACCTTAGAGAAGATCCTAATTTGCTAATCATTTCATTCATTTTCATATAGTAAAAATGGCCGATGGAATTAAGACCCCTCCTAAGTTTGATGGACTTAACTTTCCCATATGGAAAGTTAAGATGACCGTGTTTTTGCAATCTCTAGGTAGCCGAGTTGCAAAAGCCGTGACTAAGTCCTTTAGTGTACCCCCCGGTGACGAATCCACTTGGTCCGAAATAGAGACTAAGGAATTCGATGCCAATGCCAAAGCTCACTATGCACTTCTACAAGCCCTTAATGATGATGACATTTCTAGGGTTATCCATTGCAAATCCGCATATGAGATTTGGTCACACTTGATAGTCACTCATGAGGGGACCTCACAAGTAAAGAAGGCTAAGATTGACCTTCTTCGGTCCCAATATGAAACATTTAGCATGCAAGAAAATGAAACCATAGATGATATGGTTACAAGATTTACCAAGATTACTAATGGACTCTCTTCTTTAGGTGAAGATATCAACAATGATCAAAGAGTAAGGAAGATCATCCGTGCACTTCCTCCTTCATGGGAAGTTAAAGCAACAACCTTGAAGGAACTCAACGACAATGAAGAGATGGAGCTTATAGGTCTCATTGGGAACCTCAAAACCCATGAGATGGAAAGGAAAGCAAGGGAGGATATGGCTCCTTCCAAAAAGAAGACTATCGCCTTCAAGAGTCAAGCTACACACTCCGATGAAGATGATGAAGAAGAAGATGATGAGGAGCTCTCACTCCTTGTTAAGAATGTCCGGAGGATGTACAACAAGGCGAAGTACCAAGGTAGAAGAAGATGGCAAGGAGGCAAAGAAGAAAGGAAGATTGTGTGCTTCAATTGCCAAAGACCGGGACACATTGTGGCGGAGTGTCCGGACAAAGCCAAGCCCTCCACATCAAAGAAGCCCTACAAGAAGAAGGCTATGAAGGCAACTTGGGATTCGGAGACCGAATCCGAGGAAGAAATAGACACCGCCAACATGTGCTTCATGGCTAATGAAGGCACAAGCAAGGTAACCTCTTCCCCTTCTCATGATAATGAACTTTCTATGGATGTGTTAGAAGAGGCTTTTGTTGAGTTGTCACAAAACTATGATTTCTTAAAGAAAAAGTATCTTAAAATGAAAAAGGAAAATGAATCTTTAAGTCTTCAAGTTTTTACTCTTACAAAGGAAAAAGATGATTTGGTTTCCACTTTGGCCACTACCAAAAATGATTTTGAAAAATATAAGATTTCTTGCAAAGGTAAGGCCCCACTAATTGATTCAAATGAAGTTACTATGCTTAAGGAAAGATTAGACTCATTAAGTGTTGTTTTGAAAGATTGTGAGTTTAACAAGAAGAAAATTGAGGCTATGTTTCCTAAGAAACAAGCCCCAAAGAAAAATGCTCATGCTCATGTTCATGTTCATGCTACACAACCTAAACAACATGGCAAAACCCCAAAACATGCTCACACTACACATACACATCATGCATTCATGTATGGTAGAGTGTTCTCATGTTCACATTGTGGACGGAAAGGGCACTTAGCCAATTTTTGCTATGATAGATTAAACGTTTCACGTCATAATGTTTGGGTTCGAGGCACTAACTTTAAAGGACCCAAGAAAGTTTGGGTACCAAAATCAACAATTATGTTAAATGATGTAGGTACTTTCCAAATCCCAACGACGTAGAGGATTGTGGTATCTTGATAGCGGTTGCTCAAGGCACATGACTTGGGACATCAACAACTTTGCAACCCTATCAAGATATCATGAAGGTGGCACCGTCACCTTCGGAGATGACGCCAAGGGTAAAATCATCGGTATTGGTAATGTAAAACTTGGCACCTCTCCTTTAATTGAAAATGTAGTTTTAGTTGATGGCCTCAAGCATAATCTCTTGAGTGTTAGTCAACTTTGTGATAAAGGTTTTGATATTGTTTTTGATAATGTTGCTTGTAAAGTAATTGATAGAACTTCTAATGTTTGTGTATTTTCCGGTTTTCGTGAAAATAATGTTTATATGATTGATATGTTAAATATGTCTTGTAATATTACTTGTTTGAAAGCCCTCGATGATGACTCTTGGTTGTGGCATAGGAGATTAGGGCATATTTCTTTTGATCACATTTCTAGGTTAAACACAAAGGAAATGGTGAAAGGTATTCCTTGCTTGAATTTTGAAAAGGACCGAGTTTGTGACGCATGTCAATTTGGGAAACAAACTAAGTCTTCTTTCAAGTCAATTAAAGATATCATGACATCACGTCCTTTGGAGTTAATCCATATGGATCTTTTTGGCCCTACACAAACCAAAAGTCTAAGTGGGAATAGATTTGCTTATGTTTTGGTTGATGACTTTTCAAGATTTACTTGGGTTTTCTTTCTTGAACATAAAAGCCAAGCATTTTCGTATTTCCAAACTTTTAAGAAAAGAGTTGAAAAAGAAAAGATGTTTCGATTTTGAGAATAAGAAGTGATAGAGGAGGTGAATTCATTAACCAACCCTTTACCACTTTTTGTGATGAACATGGAATAAAGCATGAACTTTCTTGTCCTAGAACTCCACAACAAAATGGAGTAGTTGAACGGAAAAATAGAACATTACAAGAGATGGCTAGGACAATGCTAAGTGAATATGGTCTACCACATTATTTGTGGGCCGAGGCCGTAAATACATCATGCTATATATCAAATCGTGTTTTCTTGTGTAAAAATACTACTAAAACTTCTTTTGAAATGTATTTTTCTAGAAAACCTAATGTTTCCTATTTTAAAGTTTTTGGTTGCAAATGCTTTGTTTTAAATACAAAAGACAATTTAGGAAAGTTTGATGCTAGATCTTATGAGGCTATTTTTGTGGGTTACTCAAACACTAGTAAGGCTTATAGAGTTTTCATTAGATCATCATTGACTATTGAAGAGTCTATTCATGTTAAGTTTGAGGAATCTAACAAGTTTGTTAAGAATATTGTAGAAATAGATGCATTGGATGAAGGTTTGGAGAAAGTGACCTTGGAGGATGCTTCTACTATGGGAGACAAACCAAAGGATGATGAAGGAAGCGAAGCTAAGGTGGAAGAGGCACAAGGAAATGAAAATCAAACACATGAGGTGGATCCTACTCAACCACTACCAAAGGATTGGAGATACAATCCACATCATCCCAAGGACCTCGTCATAGGTGAAGTATCAAAAGGGGTAACTACTCGCTCTAGACTTCATGACTATTGTGGTAACTATGCATTCATTTCTCATATTGAACCCAAAAATGTCCTCGAAGCCGAGGCCGATTCATATTGGTTGCTAGCCATGTAAGAGGAGCTCAATCAATTTGAGCGCAACCAAGTTTGGCACCTTGTTCCTAGGCCCCACGATAGACCAACAATTGGTACTAAGTGGATCTTTAAGAACAAGTTGGATGAATCGGGTAATGTAGTTAGAAACAAGGCTAGGTTAGTTGCCCAAGGTTACACTCAAATCGAAGGGATCGATTTTGAAGAAACCTTTGCACCCGTAGCACGGCTTGAAGCCATACGGATGACACTAGCTTTTGCCTCATATAAAGATTTCAAATTATTTCAAATGGATGTTAAAAGTGCTTTTCTAAATGGATTTATTGAAGAGGAGGTGTATGTTGAACAACCCCCGGGTTTGTTGATCCTACACATCCGGATTTTGTTTTTAAATTAGATAAAGCTCTTTATAGTTTAAAACAAGCCCCTAGGGCTTGGTATGAAAGACTTTCTTCATTTTTGATTTCAAATGGTTTTAAGAAAGGTAAAATTGACACAACATTGTTTACTAAACATGTAGAAAAAGATATTCTTATTGTGCAAATTTATGTAGATGATATTATTTTGGTTCTACTAATGAATCTCTTTGCAAAGCTTTTGAGTCATGCATGAAGGATGAATTTGAAATGTCTATGATGGGGGAACTCAACTATTTCCTTGGACTCCAAATCAAGTAAAGGAAGGATGGGATCTTCATCAATCAAGCCAAGTACACAAAGGAACTAATCAAAAGGTTTGGGCTTGAAGGATCGAAAGTAAGCAAAACTCCCATGGCAACAACTACAAAGCTTGACAAGGATGAACAAGGTAAAAGTGTAGACATTAAATTATATCGTAGCATGATTGGTAGCTTGCTTTATTTGACGGCTAGTAGGCCGGATATTATGTTTTCCGTTTGTCTTTGTGCACGTTTTCAATCTTGTCCTAAAGAATCTCACATAATTGCGGTTAAACGCATAATTAGATACCTTAAGGGCACTATTGAAATGGGTTTGTGGTATCCTAAAACCGGATTATTTGAAATGAAGAGTTTTTCGGATGCCGACTATGCGGGTTGTAGGGTAGATAGGAAGAGCACAAGTGGAACATGTCAATTCTTAGGTAATTGTCTTGTATCTTGGTCTTCCAAAAAGCAAAATTCGGTAGCCCTATCAACCGCCGAGGCGGAGTATGTTGCAGCCGGAGCTTGTTGTGCACAAGTTCTTTGGATGAAACATACTCTCCTTGACTATGATTTACACTTAGATCATGTTAAAATATTTTGTGATAATACTAGTACTATTCACATGACAAAAAATGCAAATCAACATAGTAAAACCAAACACATTGACATTAGGTATCACTTTCTTAGAGATCATTATGAGAAAGGTGATATTGAGATTGATTATGTTTCTACCGATTTTCAACTTGCCGATATTTTTACTAAACCATTAGACTATGCTAGATTTTCATTTATTTGTGGTGAGTTGAATGTTTGCATTATGGATTCTTAAAAATAAATTTATTTTTCAATTGCATTTTAACCCTTTTTGATGTATGACAAAAAGGGGGAGAATAAGTTGTTTAAGAGTTTGATATTTTGAATTTGTTTGAATTTGTTAAGTTTGTTTATTTAAGTTTTTGACAAAACTATTTTGCCTTGAATGCTTTATGTATTGTGCTTCCATAGTCAAATTTTTATACATAGCATTATTTGAGGGGGAGTTTTTCAAACTCCTCTTCCATGTTTATTTAAATAACCTATATGTTTTGTCATCATCAAAAAGGGGGAGATTGTTGGCCCAAGGTTACAATCACCCATGATTAGTGTATTTTGATGATTACAAAACATATTAGTTAACTAATAATATTTGTTGTTTAAGTGTGTTTCAGATTTCTATTCATTCTAGAAGTCTTCTCTCACAAATACAAGGATTTTGGACTCAAGTCAACTCCAATTGGGCTCAAGGAAAAGTGTTGAAGATTATATGAAGAAGCCTATTGAAGATCTTGAAGTCCTTAGAAACTTTGTAAGAAATAGAATGTTAAAGTTTGAGTATATGAAATTTGGCTCTAGGATTTGCACACACACTTATTTCATATATTTCCTATGTTTTAAAAAAGGTTATTTCTAAGTTTTATGCCTTAGTTTATATATACATGTACCAAAAGCTTTATATCTTGAAAATCTTGTATAAAACATGTGTATAAACTATTTTCTGCATAATACTTAGCTATATGTATTTTTAAAATATTTCTCAAAATTTTTCTAACTTAAAAACCAGCCCAGTTTTTCAGTTTCAGGCAACTCCGGCCGACTGGCCCGGTCGACCGGTGATGTGTCTGGACATGCACTGTTTGTGCATGTCTGTCGGTCGACCGGACCGGTCGACCGACGGAGAGCAAATTGCTCACAGTTTGTTTCGGTCGACCGGACCGGTCGACCGGAAGAAGGAAACTGTGTTTCCTCTTTTGGGACGGTCGACCGGACCGGTCGACCGAGAGCCAACGGCTCTTTGCAAGCTGGCCTTGCGGTCGACCGGACCGGTCGACCGCCAAGCCTGCTATAGCCTAATGGCTCTTTCCTCTTTGGGCTATTCTGAAAAACTGTTTTTGTTTTCAGCTTTAACAGATTTTTGGAGAGTTGTCGGGGAGCTTTTTCAGAGAAAATAAGACCAAAAGAAATTATTTTTAACCTATTTTTAACCCTATAAATAGAGGAGAAGTCTCTCTTGCATATTACTAAGAAAAATCCTCAAGTTTGTATTGTTTTCAAAAGAGAAAAGAAAAGAGTTTAAAGCTTTCATTCCAATTCTTTTTGAGCCTGTTTTTCAGTTGTGTTTGATTACTAATATCACTCTACAACTGAAGTTTTTCTCACCACACTTCATAGAGCCAAAAATCCTATACTCGTTCTATAGTGAAGTTGTAATTGAAGTGAGAGTGTTTGTAAAAGAGTTTGAGAAATAGTGTAGTGATCTTGTTGTGATCACTTTGTTCTTGTATTCCTTTCCTTGTGGAGCAACCTCTTCGGTAGAGGTCCTTTGTACTCGGTGGAGCTCGGTGCTCGGTCTTCGGTAGACCAAATTGTAAAGGCGTCCTCGGTGGATAGTGGAAACCCTTCACGGAGGTGAAGGCGGGGAGTAGAGCGGTGGCTCGAACCTCGAAACAAATCACTTTGTTTGCGATTGCCTTTGCGTCTAATTCTTGCTTTATTTTTTAATAGCTCCTTATTGCTTTCTATTGCATACTTGTGATATTGTTTAATTCTCTTGTGCTACTATTTGCTTGCTTATAATTCTTGCCATATATCATTGTGTTTGCATCATTCTTCATATCATTCATTTCATACTTGTGTGTGCCAATCCCGTACTCATCCAACAAGAGCTTCACATAGCGCCTCAACCCATATCAAGGGGAATCAAGAGGAGTTTAGTCCAGAGCCTCGCAAGAGGAATTCGGCTACACTTGTTGAATTGTACTAAGTTGAGCCTCACTTGTTTTAGGTTCCGCATTTAGAGAGTTAAATTTTTTAAGATTAGCAATCACACCTATTCACCCCCCCTCTAGGTGTTTTTCACTTACCATTAATGAAAACAAAATTTGAAAACCAAAAATGATTGTGAAAATGTTTTAAAGAAAAATGAGGCTTTATCTTCAAAAGTTGATTTTGTTGTAAAAGAAAATATTTCTTTGAAAAATAAAATTGATTTGATTTCACAAGAATTGGAAGATTGTTTAAAGAAATATGTTTCTTTGAAAAATGATTTGTCTACACATGTTTGCCATGCTAGTGTAGCTTCACCATCTAACTCACCTATTGCATGTACCACCTCTTCTATAATTGAAAATGATATATCTATGCTTAAGAAGAGTGTTGATTGTTTGGGCTCCACTTTGAGCCATTGTGCTTTGAACCACACACGATTGGAATCCATATTTCGCAAGAAACAAGTTCCATTTATGCATGCACACCATACACGGCATACACATGCTCCTCACGTACACACTCATAACACAATGTATGCTCATGTGTACACATGTACACATTGTGGACGTAAGGGCCACCTTGCTAAATTTTGTTATGATAAGATAAATGATTCTAATTTAGCAAATAAGTTTGTTTGGGTTAGAAAAGGAGCTAACCCCCATGGACCCAAAAGAGTATGGGTACCAAAGACCACCCCTATGTTATTTGATGTAGGTGTGGGCTCTCGCATGACGTGAGAGCGATGGTGCCTTGAGGTGGATGCGTTCCGAGCTTAAAGAGAACTATTTGGATGCATCACTTTCAAGGGGAGTTTGGTGGGAGGACCACCTTGTTTTGGAGACATGAAGAGTTGCCCTCATGGTTTTGGTAACAATCTCTTACTCCTCATTTATGTTTACATGCTTTCATATCATTGATTTTAGCATGTTATGATGTTTCATGATTAGTATGTTATATGCCATGACATTTTGATTAGTAATATACTTGATTAGTTATTTGAGACACCCATGTTTAATATAGACTTATACCTTTGTATTCTCACATTTGTTTTAACTAATGTGTATGTTCTAGATCTATGCATGTGCATGTACATAATGATCATATGTATGTTTATGAGTTTTTGTTTTGTTTTCTATGCTTCATGCCTTGATTACATGTTTAGATGTTAGTTTTCATTATATACTCGTACAACTAGTGAGCCACAAATAGATTATTATATGTTTGTGCTTGAACGCTCATTTGTACTTATTAGATGTACTAGTATAGCCTAGTTTTGATGATTCATGTATTTGACTTGTATTCCCATTTTGTACATGTTTTCATGTTTATATTTAACTTCATGTATATGTCTATTTTGTCTAAACCATAGTTATACATATACAATCCTTGAGCCACTTGCCTTCATACATATACTTTTGTGGACTCGTTATGTTTGGATATGTATGTATTCTTTAGTTTGTACAAGACATACATATGCCTTGAAGATTAAATTATTTTGATGATGTTTTTTTTTTAAGGAATTTCATTTTGAGCTCGATTGCCTATTTTCATGATGATGTGTTTCACATAACTCTTATACACTCACTTATTTAACGTTTTCTCATGATTTTGTTTTCATGAGTATAATTTGTGCTATATATATTTTGAGTGTTTGGTGATCATGTGATTTACATGTTTTTCATGAAATATATTTTTGATTTATTCCTTACTTGAAGGATTTCGTGCTAGTTTACAAATTTTTTATATAACTAGTTCGTATTCTTCATATGGTAGAGTTTTCAAATGTGTTAAAATATTTTCAAACTTATTTTTGAAAACCCCTACGCATTCAAGGGTGGATGGTTGGGCGACCATGCCTTATATGTTTGAAAAACACCTCGAGGGGGGGGGTGAATAGGTGTAAGTGCTAATCTAAGAAACTTAATGCAAACTAAGTGCGCTAAATGCGGAAGCTAATGCAAATTATGCACAAACTAATACAATACAACAAGTGTAGCCGAATTCCCCTTGCGAGGCTCTGGACTAACTCCCCTTGATTCCCCTTGAAATGGGTTGAGGCGCTATGTGAAGCTCTTGTTGGATGAGTACAAGTTAGGCACACACACACAAGCAATCCAAGCAATAAGAAATATGTGCACACACAATCAAGCCAAGCAATCAAGGATAAATTACAATATGAAAGATGCAAGGCAACACAAGCAATGTATATAATATGAATGCTATGAAAGTATGATGCTTGTATGAAATGATGCTTTGCACAAATGTAAAGAGAGAGAGTTAGAGAGACAATGGATCAAAACGCAAACACCAAGATTTGTTTCGAGGTTCGAGCACCTTGCTCTACATCCCCGCCTACACCACCGTGTAGGATTTCCACTATCTCAACTCCCACCGAGGGAACCTCTACCAAAGAGGATTTCTTACAACTCTAGGAGTACCGAACTCCTCTCTCAAACAACAACCTCCTCACAACCGAGGGGTTAGGCCCGTAGCCAACTCAACAACCAATCCACACACCTCTACCGAAGAGGCTCACAACCAAACTCCACCTCTACCTAAGAGGGAGCAAACCAATACCACTCCGATCACCTCTACCGAAGAGGGATACAACAAATAAAGGAGGGTTTACAACAATGAGGTTTACAACAAACAACCTCAAACACTTCTCTTTCTTTTTCTCTTATCTTTTTCCACAAAAACAAAGATCCTAATAGTTTAGGATAGAAGATATAGCTCAAGTGTGGAAAACTAGGTGTTTGAAAAACTAGCAACAAAGAAAATCACTTGGGAAAATCCTTGCAAAAGATATAGAATGAAAACCAAGACAAATCTCCCAAAATATTCTTTTCTTTGATTTTTCCAAAAACCTAAAACAATAAAGATTGAAGAATTAAAGCCCCAAACACTTTTGAAAACTTGTTTTAAAACCTCTAGAAACCAGAAATTTTTCTCCTTAGAAAACTTGGCCAAAATCCCCAAAGAGATGGGGTTTATATAGCCCCTATACAAAACTAGCCGTTAGGCTGAGTTGGCAGTCTGACAGACTACCGGTCGACCGGTCCGGTCGACCGCCAACGGTCAAAAATGTGACCGTTGGGCAATAGCGGTCGACCGGCCCGGTCGACCGAAAAAACCCGAGAGCAGAGCTCTCAACTCGGTCGACCGTCCCGGTCGACCGTGTCTGTGCCTAACAGACGTGCACGTCTGTGCACGTCGGTCGACCGCAACGGTCGACCGGCCCTTGGTGCGGTCGACCGTCGCGGTCGACCGACCAGCCTGTCAGCACAAAACAAGGTCAGAAAATTTTGAAAAAAATATTTTATAAAAACCTTTTATCATTTCTGAAAATTCCATAAAACTTGTTTTATCATTTTATGTTGAAACATAAACATGTGATAAAAATTTCAAGACAATATATCAACATATCAATTCATTTTTGTGTCTTGCCAATTTTATCAAAAACAAAACTTGTATTTTTATCAAACTTGATTTTTCCAAAACATGAATAGGATAGTCAAAATAAGTTTGTCTAGCAAGTTTAAAGCATGTATGTATATCTAGACCATATCTAACATACATAAGTATAAGGTAAACTTGTTTTGATCTATTATTCATGAAAACCAAAAACCAAATCATGAAACGTGTGTGTTTTGTGCACTTGAGCATATCAACTAAACTAAGCTTTACAAATATGGATCTAAAACACAAACTCTAAACTAGATACCTAAGTCTTCTTGACGATCTTCATCTTCAAGTAGACTCGGTCCAAACTCCGTGATTCTCCAAGTGCAAAGGTATGATCTTTAAGCTTTGGCACCGGAATCATCATGAATAGCTTCTAATCATCTTGTTGAAGCTAATCACCAACTAATATCCTGTTAATGATCTGAAACTTAGAAACACAAGAATATTAGTAAACATAACTACATGAGTGTTGATCATCATCAAAACTAGAGTGGAAGGCCATTGGGCCAACAATCTCCCCCTTTTTGATGATGACAAAACTCATGGAGTTATATATGCATGGATTAAAGATAAGCTTCAAGGAAGCTCCCCCTTAACTCATGCATAGGGATAAACAATAAATATATGCAATGAATATTAAACATGAAACATGCATATGCATAAACAATAAATGGTTCTAGATATCAAATGGAATATTCAAAACAAAATAAGCTCTAGATACCAATTACAAAGCAAACTCTATAAATCAATTAAACTTAATATTCTTGAGATTCTTGAGATTAAAACATAATATATGCATAAACATAAGCATGCATATAAAACTTCATAAATCTTTCTCCCCTTTTTGTCAATCATCAACAAAGGGGTAATCAAAAACCATAAATAAAACGAGGGGTAGAAAATCTTTCTTCCCCTTTATGTCAAACAAAACAATAAAAGACAATGTTCTCCCCCTTTTTGTCTAAAACAAAAAACAAAATCAATAAGGGGTGACTACAAACATGATATCAATTAAAAATATGTCAATGAAGCATCTTGATACCAATAAACAAGAATCAATATATGTTATATGCTATATACATTCATGAAGAGGAAGACGCTAAGTTAGCTTCCCTACACATATGCATTACATGAAGAAGGGATGACAAGCCCCAATTCACATAACACATATTATGTAATGCATAAGAGGAGATGTGAAGCTCCCCCTACACACGTATATCATATAAAGAAGAGTTGTCAAGCTCCTCAATTTATAATATACTCAACATGAATCTATATGTAAGAGAGATGTTAAGCTCTCCTTGCATATAGGAAATACAAATCAAAACTTTGAATATTTTCTTTAAACAAAATTTTAAAAATACCAATTGTAATTAAACATAAATCTTGAATTCCTAAAACATGAATCTTGATACTAAATGTATTCAAAATTTGTTATGTTTAACCAATTGAAAAGATTTTACATAGAGACATTGATACCAATAGTAAGAATTGTTCATTTAAAAAAATATAATTTGATGTTGATATCATATGTTTGAAATAACAATTTTTAATCATAAAGTGTGGGAGTACAAATACCAATTGAAATACAAAATCAAATTTTCTCCCCCTTTATGAAATACAAACTAAAATATGCATAGTCTTGATACCAATTTAAAAGTAATCAATTGAAACAAAATTGAAACTCAAGCACTAGCATAAACACAAACATATATATGTATGGAAAATAGATACCAATAGAAATTGATATACTTGGAATTTAAAGCATACATACATACAAAACATATATGAGTATACAAGAAGATCAAAATGATACCAATTGAAAGAGTTCAATGATACCAATTGACATAACAATAAGTTCAAGTGTATACATCATATTATCTACCACCCAATCATAATTCAAGTTTTAAAGATTTTCAATTTAGGGCATACATGAACATGATCTCCCATCCTTCCGCCCTTGGAAGGTAGGGGTTTTCAAAGATAGATTTGAAAATGTAGTTTTGTTTGAAAATCACTACCAAAATGAAGAACACCGCAACTAGTTAAATGGAAAACTTGTTAACTAGCACGAAATCCTTCAAGCAAGGAATAAAACAAAATTGAAATTCACATGATAATCACCACTCTAACCAATAAAGCATAACTTATGAGAAACAAAAACATGAGCAATAGATATGAGTGTACAAATAATATGTGAAGATCATAATCATGAAAAATATTTCATTAAGCTTAATTATTCCTTAAAACATAATTCCATCAAAAACATGAAAAATCATATAAAACTACTTATTTAATCTTCAAGGCATATGTATGTCTAATACAAGCTAAAATATACATACATATCCAAAACTCAACGAGTCCACTAAATGTATATTCATGAAGGCACGTGGCTCAAACGATGTATATGTATAAGATTAGTTTGAACTAGATAGACATATACATGAAGTTAAACATAAATACATGAAACATGAAAAACTAAATTTTCATCACAACAAATTTCATTTCAAGGTATATGTATGAATTGTCAAATATGAAGTATACATACATATCCCTAAAACACAATTGAGCCCATAAATAGATTTGCATGAAAAGCAAATGACTCAAGGGGTATACATGTATATCTTAAAGTTTGACAATAATACACATATACATGAAGTGAAAACTCATAAAACAAATCCAAAAATGGAATACAAGTTTGAAATGTATGAATCATCAAAACTAGACTATACTAGCACATCTAATGGGTTCAAATAAGCGTTCAAGCTCATACATATATAGATTTATTTGTGGCCCACTATATGTACAAGTATAATTCCTAGTCTTAATGAAAACTAACATCTAAACAAGTAACCTTAACATGAAGCATCAAAACACAATATAAAAGTCATCATGATAAAGCTAAAACATGATTACTATGTAAATTCACATGTATTAGATTCATGATGTACATTATAGCTTAAACAAAAGTGAGAACACTAAATATGGGTTCATATAAGCATATGTGTCTCAAATACTATACAAGTATGTCACGGATCTAATAAACATGGAATGAACATACTAATCCATAGACATCAAAAACATGCTATAAACATTAAAGCATGGAAAGCATGTAAACAATAAATGGGAGTAAAGGATTGTTATCAAAACCGAAGAAGCAACTCTCCTTGTCTCCAAAACATGGTGGTCATCTCCACCAAATCTTCCTTGAAAGTGATGCATCCAATTTGATTTCCATGAAGTCCGGAACGCATCCACTCCAAGGTGCTATCACTCTCACGTCATGTGAGAGCCCACACTTACATCAAAAATAATAGGAGGGGTGGTCTTTGGTACCCATACCTTCTTGTTGGGTCCATGGGGGTTAGTCTCATTTCTAACCCAAACAAAATTCTTTGCTAAATTAGGAGTATGTAATCTATCATAACAAAATTTAGCAAGATGGCCTTTTCGGCCACAATGTGTACATGTGTACACATGAGCATACATAGGGTGATGGGTGTGTCTGTGAGGAGCATGTGTATGCCGTGGAGGGTGTGCATGCATAAAAGTTGGAACTTGTTTCTTACGAACCAAGGTTTCCAAGCGTGTGTGGTTCTTAGCACATTGGCTCATAGTGGAGCCCAAACAATCTACTCTCTTCTTTAACATACAAATATCATCATTGATCCTAGAAGAAGAGGTACATGCATTAGGTAGACTAGATGAAGAGGCTACACTAGCATGGCAAACATGTGCATCCATCTTATTTTGCAAAACAATATTTTTCTCTAAGCAAACATTTAAATCATTGGAAATAGAAATGATTTTGTTTTTCAAATTAACATTCTCTTTTAAAACAAAATCAACTTTTGAAGACAAATTTTCATTTTTCTTCAAAAGAACATGGCAATCATTTTTAGATTTTAAAAATTCATTTTCTTTAAGTGCAAGATCAAGTTGAGATTTTAATGAATCCCTTTCATTATAGACCTCAACCTTCTCTTGCAAAACACTATCAAGTCTAGAATGCAAACATTTATTTTCTTTTTCAATATCTAGACTTTTCTTTTTCAACAAGTTATATTTTTCTATTAACTTTTCACACACAATAGATAGTTCTTCATTTAAGGCATGGGGATCAACATAATCATTTGAAGAACTAGCACAATCATTACTATCTAGTTGAGATTCCGAATGTACCTCAAGGGAGTCATTCCCTTGGACCATATAGCATTGTTGTGGCTCGGATTCTCCGCTAGATTCCTCTTCTTGGATTGGCAATTGAAGCTTGGAGGTGGTGGTTGTTGTCAACTTGTTCCACACTGCAAAAGCGGAATCAAGATTAGAAACACACATAAGATAATCTTTAGGTAATGTGCTTCTAATGGCCTCTAGGGCTTGTGCATTGGCCCCTATATGATTGCAATCACCAAGATAACATCTCTTGGTGGCCGCAAGGAAAACATGCAAACCTAGGGTCTTTAGGTACATGGACATCCTATACTTCCAAACATCAATGTTGGAAGGGTCAAAGCTAGGTGGGGTCATGAAGTCCATGGTATAAACTAAATGTGTGCAAACAAACAAATGCAAATGAGATTAGCAAGCAAATGGATCTCACTCCTAGGATGTTAAGCCTAAGTATCAGGAGCACTAGCTCTGATACCAATTGAAAAACACCTAGAGGGGGGGGGGGTGAATAGGTGTAAGTGCTAATCTAAGAAACTTAATGCAAACTAAGTGCGCTAAATGCGGAAGCTAATGCAAATTATGCACAAACTAATACAATACAACAAGTGTAGCCGAATTCCCCTTGCGAGGCTCTGGACTAACTCCCCTTGATTCCCCTTGAAATGGGTTGAGGCGCTATGTGAAGCTCTTGTTGGATGAGTACAAGTTAGGCACACACACACAAGCAATCCAAGCAATAAGAAATATGTGCACACACAATCAAGCCAAGCAATCAAGGATAAATTACAATATGAAAGATGCAAGGCAACACAAGCAATATATATAATATGAATGCTATGAAAGTATGATGCTTGTATGAAATGATGCTTTGCACAAATGTAAAGAGAGAGAGTTAGAGAGACAATGGATCAAAACGCAAACACCAAGATTTGTTTCGAGGTTCGAGCACCTTGCTCTACATCCCCGCCTACACCACCGTGTAGGATTTCCACTATCTCAACTCCCACCGAGGGAACCTCTACCAAAGAGGATTTCTTACAACTCTAGGAGTACCGAACTCCTCTCTCAAACAACAACCTCCTCACAACCGAGGGGTTAGGCCCGTAGCCAACTCAACAACCAATCCACACACCTCTACCGAAGAGGCTTACAACCAAACTCCACCTCTACCTAAGAGGGAGCAAACCAATACCACTCCGATCACCTCTACCGAAGAGGGATACAACAAATAAAGGAGGGTTTACAACAATGAGGTTTACAACAAACAACCTCAAACACTTCTCTTTCTTTTTCTCTTATCTTTTTCCACAAAAACAAAGATCCTAATAGTTTAGGATAGAAGATATAGCTCAAGTGTGGAAAACTAGGTGTTTGGAAAACTAGCAACAAAGAAAATCACTTGGGAAAATCCTTGCAAAAGATATAGAATGAAAACCAAGACAAATCTCCCAAAATATTCTTTTCTTTGATTTTTCCAAAATCTAAAACAATAAAGATTGAAGAATTAAAGCCCCAAACACTTTTGAAAACTTGTTTTAAAACCTCTAGAAACCAGAAATTTTTCTCCTTAGAAAACTTGGCCAAAATCCCCAAAGAGATGGGGTTTATATAGCCCCTATACAAAACTAGCCGTTAGGCTGAGTTGGCAGTCTGACAGACTGCCGGTCGACCAGTCCGGTCGACCGCCAACGGTCAAAAATGTGACCGTGGGCAATAGCGGTCGACCGGCCCGGTCGACCGAAAAAACCCGAGAGCAGAGCTCTCAACTCGGTCGACCGTCCCGGTCGACCGTGTCTGTGCCTAACAGACGTGCACGTCTGTGCACGTCGGTCGACCGCAACGGTCGACCGGCCCTTGGTGCGGTCGACCGTCGCGGTCGACCGACCAGCCTGTCAGCACAAAACAAGGTCAGAAAATTTTGAAAAAAATATTTTATAAAAACCTTTTATCATTTCTGAAAATTTCATAAAACTTGTTTTATCATTTTATGTTGAAACATAAACATGTGATAAAAATTTCAAGACAATATATCAACATATCAATTCATTTTTGTGTCTTGCCAATTTTATCAAAAACAAAACTTGTATTTTATCAAACTTGATTTTTCCAAAACATGAATAGGATAGTCAAAATAAGTTTGTCTAGCAAGTTTAAAGCATGTATGTATATCTAGACCATATCTAATATACATAAGTATAAGGTAAACTTGTTTTGATCTATTATTCACGAAAACCAAAAACCAAATCATGAAACGTGTGTGTTTTGTGCACTTGAGCATATCAACTAAACTAAGCTTTACAAATATGGATCTAAAACACAAACTCTAAACTAGATACCTAAGTCTTCTTGACGATCTTCATCTTCAAGTAGACTCAGTCCAAACTCCGTGATTCTCCAAGTGCAAAGGTATGATCTTTAAGCTTTGGCACCGGAATCATCATGAATAGCTTCTAATCATCTTGTTGAAGCTAATCACCAACTAATATCCTGTTAATGATCTGAAACTTAGAAACACAAGAATATTAGTAAACATAACTACATGAGTGTTGATCATCATCAAAACTAGAGTGGAAGGCCATTGGACCAACAATGTTCACTATTAAAAATCCATTTTAAACGTGTGCAAGAAATGGGTGGTAGGAAGTATGAGTTATACACTTGATCTTATTATGTTTTCAATTGGTATTATTGGATCTTTTCAATTGGTATCACTATTGACGTTCTTTTTGTATACTCATATATGTTTTTATATATGTATGCTTCAATTTCAAATAGTATCAATTTCGATTGGTATTAAATTTTTCATACACACACACACACACACACATATGCTTTACTTGTGCTTACTATATCTCTATATCTTTGAGCACAAATTTTAGTTATGCTAAGCTTGAGTTCTTCAATGACTATTATATTTCAATTGATTATGTTTCAATTAACATCTTATACAAGCTTATGCATCATTTATTTGATATTTCATAAAGGGGGAGAAAATTCGTATTTCACTTTTTAATTAGTTTTGTTTACCTTTCGTATTTTACTTCCACACTTTATGTTAAAAAATGATTGAAAATTGATATTGATTATTTTTGGTATCATATGCACCTAATGAAAAATTACTTTCTATTGGTACTAATCTTTACAATTGATATCAAGATTATCTATATATCTTTTAATTGATATCAAAATTCTTGGTTGGATCAGTCAAAATGATTTATTTACTTACAATTGGTATTTAAAATTATGTTAAAAACATTTATTTTATGTACTTTCAATTGGTTTGATTTATTGATATCATGATGCACTAAATTGATATATTTTTTTCAATTGGTATCATAAAGTTTTGATTTGATTTCACCCCTTATTGATATTTTTTTGTTTAAGACAAAAAAGGGGAGAACATTGTTTTATTGTTTTCTTTGACCCCTTTGTTGATAATTGACAAAAAGGGAGAGAAGTATTTGTGAGTTTATATGCATGTTTATTGATTTATTTGAGTTTCAATTTGGTATCAAGAGCTTTTATTGTTTCAGGCTTTGTTGTTTTGTTTTATTGATATCAAGAAACTTTTGTTAAAATTTTATTATTGGTATCAAGAGCTTGTATTGATTATCTTTCAATTGGTATCAAGAATTTTTTTATTGATTGGTATCAAAAGCTTTCAAGAGTTTTTTATTAATTGGTATCAAGAGCTTTTATTGCTTTTATTGATAAAGTTTTCAAATTGAAATTTTTATTGGTATCAAGAGCAATTATTTAAGAACATGTTTATTTCAAAAAAGAAAAGGAATTTATTTTAAAAGTTTGGTATCAAGAGCATGTTCATTTCATTGTTTTATGCATGTTGATGCATATTCATGTTTAGTATTCATTGCATATATTTATTGTTTATTGCTATGCTGAGTTAAGGGGGAGCTTCTTTGAAGCTTAACTTTAATCCATGCATATATAACTCCATGAGTTTTGTCATCATCAAAAAGGGGGAGATTGTTGGCCCAGAGGCCTTCCACTCTAATTTTGATAATGATTAACTCAAGTAGTTATAGTTTACTAATAATCTTGTGATGTTTAGTTTCAGATACTTAAACAAGATATTAGTAGGTGATTAGCTCAATAAAGATATTTTGGAGCTTTCACATGGTGATTCAAGAGCCCGAGCGTCAAAGTTCATATCTAGCACTCGTTGGAGTCAAGCTCGGTGGATCACGTTTGGATCGAGTCGACTTGGAGACGGCGCTCTACAAGAAGACTTCGGTACAGTGTTTAGTTTATAGTTTAGATCCATTTGTTAAAGATTAGATAGTGTGATATGCTCAAGTTCACAACACACACACTTGTTTAAGTTTCATGTTTTGGTTTTCGGTTTTTGGTTTAACCGATCTTGATTTTCATGAATAGATAGAACCAAAACAAGTTTAAATAGTTTAATGTATATTAGATTTGTTCTATATACATCTATGCTTCAACTATTTAAACAGACTTAGTTTGATAGTCTATTTCATGAGTTTGGAGTTTTGGTATTTTTAACAAAACTTATTTTCTGATTTAAAGTCAAAAACAGTGATATATATATATCTTATGCATATTGGATTCTATCCATATACTACATGCTTAAATGTTGTTTCAATATTATGTTTTTGTATTTGGATGAGTTTTGGACAAAACGATTTTTCATTTCAAAAATCTAAATTTTAGAAAATACGGAATTTGGTTTTCGGTAAAATTTTCATAACACAAAAGAGTTCAAAATGTTTGTAATTTGGTTTGATTTTTACTCAAACAAGTTTGAATTTCAAAGAGAATATAAGAACTTATTTTTGTGAATTTTTAGAGATTTTATGGGATTTAATAGGATAATAAAAACCCAGTTTTCAAGTCCTAAATTTCAGTCTGCCAGGCTCTGGCGACCAGGAGCCGGTCGATCGGATGTGCACGAGACGTGCACAAAGGCCATTTGGTTTGGCCGGTCGACCGTGCGGTCGACCGACTAAAGTCTCCTTACTCTCGGGTAAGGACGGTCAACTGGAGTTTGGCAACGGTCAATTTCGACCGTTAGCCGGTCGACCGAATGGTCAATTCTGACCATAATTGGCTGCCAACGGATAGTTTTTCAAATGGCTATATAAATGGGTTTTCTCTTGACTGTTTTGAACAAGTTTTTGGAGAGCTTATTTCTGATCCTACTAGTGTTTTTTCAGCAATTAAAAAGAAGTTTTGGGCTCTAAAGTTTATATTTGATTTGGTGTTTTTCTAGGGTTTGAAAAATCAAAGAAAAGTGATTTTGGGAAAAGTATTTTTGGTTCATCTTTTCATCCTTATTTCTAGTTTTTCTCAAGGATTTTTTTTGAGTATTTATTTTTCATTCCTTTGGTTTTTCTCACACTTGAGCTTATCATTCTATCCTCTCTATAGGATTTTTGTTTTGTGAGAAAGAATTGGTTTGTGGTCTTTTGATCACTAAGTTGTAAACCCTCCTACTTTGTGTTATCCCTCTTGTGTAGAGGTTGATTTTTGGAGTGGTGGCTTTCTGCCCTATCCCTCTAGTAAGAGGTTGATTGGTTGTTTAGCTTTGTGCCTATCCCTCATTTGTGAGGTTGATATTGGTGGCTTTGTGCCTAGCCTCTAAGTGTAGAGGTTTTGTTTGTAATTGAGAGAGGAGTTGTGTATTCCCGGTTGTATTGCCCCAAATCCTCAGTGGAGGTTCCCTGTGTGGGAGTCCTGTGTGGACAAGTTAGTGGAAATCCTTTTGTGTGAAGGCAGGGACGTAGAGCTGGGTGCTCGAACCTCGAAATAAATCTCGGTGTTTGCGTTTGATCCATTGACTCTAACTCTCTCTTTATATTGTGCCTTGTATCATTTCATATTGCTCATTCATATATTATATGCTTGGCTTGTTTGTGTGTGCCTCACTTGTGTTTAACCATGAGAGCTTCATATAGCACCTCAACTCTTATTTAGAGGAATCAAGAGAGTTAGTTCAGAGCCCTTTATCGGGAATTCGCTATACTCGTTGGTTACATTAAGTGTGTTGCAATTTTAATTTTAATTTCCGCATTTTTTATTAAATTAGCCGTACACCTATTCACCCCCCCTCTAGGTGTACTTACAGCCACCCCCTTCGCCTACAAGCTCTATCTCCTCCATTGCATCTCTAGCCAACCACCCACACCCGCATCCATCTTCACCATCTCCCCCACGTTTGCACCCCTATTCTTTTCATTTACATCTGCTCCTTCCTTCTCATTCTCTCCCACCAAGATCATCCTCAGCACAACTGCGCCACCTCTCGGCCAGCAGCTTCCCCGGCTGCCGCACAAGCACCTTTGCGCGCGAGCCAACCATCCCCATGGCCGCCACCATGATTAGGCTATGGCCATCTTTCCCCCTATAGTGAGCAGTCACACTCTCCTGCTCCCTGTCATGCCGCTTTCGGAGCCCGCCGCTTGGCCAAACACCCACACAGTTGAGCTCATTCTCCCCTCGCCATAGCCATCGTCAACCATTCCCATCGTCGCATTCAACACAACACTCTTTGGCCAGCACAACCAGCCGCACCACCGTCATCCAGCAGCCCGGGTAGCATCGAGATCCGCCGGAGATCCGCACGACTATTGAGCACCTCTTCCATCTCCTCCAAGATCTGTCAGAGCCCGAGCACCACCCTTCCCCCTCCATCGCCGTGAGTCTCTTTACCTATTTTCTCTGTGCATGTGCGAGAATGTATGTGTTGTTTACATGTGTTATGTTTGTGGGTATTGTATTCATGTGTGTGTGTTTGTGTATAATTGTATTTGCGTGTGTTGTGTATGTATGCATATACTTGCGTTTATGTTTATGTATGTATGTGTGCGCACATGTGTGACTATATATATGTATGTGTTATAGTAGTTCAACCGGAGTCGCATTTATGAAAGATCCAGATTCATATTCGCAGAGTGCCGATATGCCAGGCGATTCAAAGACTGACACACGAGATGATTTAGAGATCCGAACTGGTTTGTGCAGTGCAGAGCAGACAATGATTTGAGCCTGGAATCACGTCATATCATGTGAGTGTTTGTTTTTGTATTATTATTTATTTATCATTATCAGTGGGTGTTTAGTTTATTTTATCAGTATGTTTATTCATATCATTTCATGTGATATTAATAAGTGTTTAGTTTATTTGTTTATTTTATTGTTGTTATTTGTATCATTTCATATGAGTTAGTGAAGTGTTTAATCTATTATCGCACGTAAAAAATGAGTTCTTGATTGAGTTAGTAATAGAACTAGCACCTAGATAATATGAGAGTTTGTAGTGAATCAGAACTTGCATCTGATGACTGATGAGTCAATGAAGACAAGATGGCCAGATAATCGTTCTTTAAATGCTTAGTGGTATTTAGAGTTATTGGATATTTTCGAGTTTTTAATGTTTTGGGATCAATTGTGGATTTTATGTGAGTTATTTGTTGGCCCAAGAGGTTACACTCTCCAATTGTTTTGTGTTTTGATGATGACAAACCAAATATGAGCTATTTGGTACTAACAAGTTTGTTAAGATAAGTTTCAGGTTTGTACCATGCTTAGAGACCATTCGCTTAGCTATTGCAAGAACTTCTAAGTTCCACAAAGCAAGGAAGGCAAATTGCACATCAAGGAAGGATCATAGAAGAGAAGGCACTAGCAAGGCATTGGATGGCTCAAAGACTTGAAGATAGCACAAGAAGTCTTCATGTAATTTGTTTTTCAGTTTATAGTGTGTTAAAGAATAGTGGATAGGTTTGAAGCTCTATCACACACGTTTTTGCGCACATGCTCATTCCAAAATAATTTCTTATAAATTATACAAAAATATTTTGCATACAAGATTTTGCCTACAGATATATATTTGTGTTTTATACTAATCCCTGTTCAAAAGTATTTTTGTTAAAATCAAAATCCTCTTTGTTTTCTTTTTAAAATTGACTTTTTGACCTGATCCGGTCGACCGGGTCGGTCGACCGAGTCTGTGTCAGTCTGGTCCGGTCGACCGGACCAGTCGACCGAAGTCCTGGCAGATGCACGTATCCGTGTGCACATCTGTCGGTCGACCGGGGCGGTCGACCGGACTATTATTTTTTGCTCACAGGTTTTATCGGTCGACCGGGTCGGTCGACCGCCAGACTTTAACGGTCAAATTTTTATACTACCGGTCGACCGGCTCGGTCGACCGATCCGACCGTTTGAACAGTAACGGGCAGATTTTTAAGAGCTGTTTATTTTTGTCTTTTGTATTTAAAAATTCGTTTAAGGATATATTTTGATCTAATTACCTCCTAAACATCAGTAAATATGTTTTATCCCTAAACCCTAGCCCTCTCCTATAAATAGGGGTGTTTGGGGAGAGATTGGTTACAACAACTATTATTGCTAAAAATTCAAAAGTTTAAGGCTTTCAAAGTTCTTGGTTTTTGAGCTAAATTCTCTCAATTTCTGAAGGGTTTTCAAAAGTTTTTCTGATTGCAATTTCTTTTCCTTACACACAAAAGAGCTTCATTCCTACTCAATATTCTCTAAGGACCTTTGTAAGGGAAGAGATATTTGAAAGAGAGAGTTTGTGGTCTTTTGACTACCAAGGAAATTTCTTGTACTGAGATTGTGGAGTTGGGTACTCCATTGTAATTGAGATCTTTGTGATAGTGGAAGTAGCTAGAATCCTTCTGGGGAAGGCGGGGAGCAGAGCTGGGTGCTCGAACCTCGATAACATATCCTTGTGTTTGCGATTGGTTTACATTCTTGCAATTCTTACTCTACTTTGCTTGCACTTATTACTTGCTCATCATACTTACTTGCTTGCATTCATCTTGTGACTCTTGCTTGGTGATAGTTGTAGCTTTAATTTTTAATTTGCCCCTTGATTAGCATTGTCACCTATTCACCCCCCTCTAGGTGACTTTTCAATTGGTATCAGAGCTTGGACTCTAGGTTTGGCTTAACATCCATAGAGAGATCCTTAAAATATTGCTAATCAACATTTTCATTCATCCATTCATACACTAGTAAACATGGCCGACAACATTAAAATCCCACCTAAATTTGATGGACTCAACTTCCCTATTTGGAAGGTTAGGATGACTATCTTTTTGCAATCACTAGGTAGTTTAGTGGCTAAGTCTTTGACCAAACCCTATGTAGCACCCAATGAAGATGAGAGCACTTGGACCGACTTCAACTTTAGAGAATATGAGGCTAACTCAAAAGCCCAAAACTCCCTTTTAACCGCCTTGAATGAGGATGACCTTACACGGGTAATTCATTGCCAATCCGCCTATGAGATTTGGCAACACTTATTGGTCACACATGAAGGGACTTCACAAGTCAAGAGAGCTAAGATAGATCTCTTGAGGTCTCAATATGAATCTTTTAAAATGCTTGATGATGAATCCATTGATTGTATGATTACTCGTTTCACTAAAATTACAAATGGTCTTTCATCATTAGGTGACGTCATCTCCAACGATCAAAAGGTGCGCAAAGTGATACGGGCTCTTCCTTCTTCATGGGAGATCAAGGCCACCACCTTAAAGGAGTTGAACGACAAGGACGAGATGGACATCATTAGTCTCATTGGGAACCTAAAGACCCATGAGATGGAGAAGAAGGCAAGAGAAGAAGCCACTACTTCAAAGAAGAAATCCATAGCCTTCAAGACTTCATCCACCAATGATGACGATGATGAAGACGAAGAAGAAGATGAGGAGCTAACTCTACTTGTGCGGAATGTCAAGAGGTTGTACCGAAAGAACAAGTTCAACTTGCGGAGAAGATTTGAAGGCAAAGAGGAGCGGAAGATCATTTGCTATAATTGCCGCAAACCCGGACATATCATGGCGGATTGTCCGGAGTTCAAGAAGAAGATGACTTCCTCCTTCAAGCCAAAGAAACCGGAGGAGAAGAAAGCCTACAAAGCAACATGGGATTCGGAAAGCGAGTCCGAAGAGGAGGTGGATCAAGCTAATATGTGTTTCATGGCAAACACACCTAAGGTAACCCCTCAATCCCTTGATGATGAAGATGATGAACTAAGTAAGGAAGTTCTAGTTCATGCCTTTGTAGAACTTTCTGAAACTTATGATAATAAGAAACTTGAATGCTTAAAATTACAAAAAGAAGTTGCTTTTCTTAAAAATCAACTTGCTTTGGTTTCAAAAGAAAAAGATGATCTTTCTTCCAATCTTGTTTCTATTCAAAATGAATTTGATGCTTATAAGACTTCTTGTAAGGGTAAAACCCCTATTGTTGATAATAAAGAGATTTCTTCCTTTAAATCTAAGATGAGTGATTTTGAAAAAGTCTTAAAAGAATGTGCTTTTAATACAAAGAAGCTTGAAGAAAATTTTTAAAAAGAATACTTCCCATGTTAAAATTTCTCATGATAAGATTTCCCATGCTCACAACACACAACACACACATGTTAAATCCTTTCATGCTCACAATGCTCATGCTCACAAATCACACACTCATTATGCATTTAGATATGGTAGAGTATATAGATGCACATATTGTGGTAAACATGGACATTTAGCTAAGTTTTGCTATGATCAACTAAATAGAACAAATAATCTTGTTTGGGTCAATGACACTAACCCTAGAGGACCCAAGAAAATGTGGGTACCAAAATCAAGTCTTAAATTGTTTGATGTAGGTACACACCAAAGCTCCAAGACGTAGGGAGCGGTGGTACCTTGATAGTGGTTGTTCAAGACACATGACATGGGACATCAACAACTTCACAACCCTATCAAGGTACATGGAAGGTGGCTCCGTCACCTTCGGGGATGACTCCAAAGGAACTATCATCGGTATAGGTAACATTCAAATTGGTGCATCTCCTATTATTGAGAATGTTGTTTTAGTAGATGGTTTAAAACATAATTTGCTTAGCATTAGTCAACTTTGTGACCGTGGACTTAAAGTTGTTTTTGATGATACTTCTTGCAAGATTTTTGATGTTAAATCTAATGATTGTATTCTTACCGGTTTTCGTGATAATAATGTTTATATTATTGACATGCTTAATTTAGATTGTTCTACTAAATGCTTGAATGCTTTTGATGAAAATTCTTGGCTTTGGCATAGAAGATTAGGACATGCATCTTTTGATCATATTTCTAGGATTAATTCAAAGGAATTGGTGAAGGGTATACCTTGCTTGACTTTTGAGAAAGACCGCATTTGTAGTGCGTGCCAACTTGGGAAACAAACCAAGTCTTCCTTTAAACCAATCAAGGATATCATGTCAACTAGGCCTTTAGAATTAATTCATATGGATCTTTTTGGACCAACTAAAACTAAAAGTTTAAATGGAAGTAGATTTGCATTTGTTTTGGTTGATGATTTCTCCCGTTTTACTTGGGTTTTCTTTTTGCAAAATAAAGATCAAACTTTTTCTCATTTTAAGATTTTTCGAAAAAGAGTTGAAAAAGAAAAGGGTTTTCCGATTTTGAGAATAAGAAGTGATAGAGGTGGTGAGTTTATTAACCAACTCTTCATGACTTATTGTGATGAAAAGGGAATTAAGCATGAAACGTCTTGTCCTAGAACTCCACAACAAAATGGAGTTATAGAAAGGAAAAATAGAACACTTCAAGAGATGGCTAGGACAATGATAAGTGAGTATGACCTCCCTCAATATTTATGGGCCGAGGCCGTAAACACCGCATGCTATATATCGAATCGTATTTATTTGTGCAAAAATTCTTCCAAAACCTCTTTTGAAATGTATCATTCTAGAAAACCAAATGTTGCATATTTCAAAGTTTTTGGATGCAAGTGTTTTGTTTAAATACTAAGGATAATTTGGGTAAATTTGATGCTAAGGCTTATGAGGCTATCTTTGTTGGATATTCCTCTACTAGCAAAGCATATAGAGTTTTCATTAGATCTTCTCAAACTATTGAAGAATCCATGCATGTTAAGTTTGAAGAATCTAATGTGGTTGTTGAGAATGTTGTAGAGATTGAACCATTAGGTGAAGACATGGAGAGACTATCCTTGAAGGACTCACCCGCTCAAGAAGAAAAGCTAGATTCAATTGGTGAAGTTCAAGAGGATAAAGAGGAAAGCGCTCAACCGCTTCCCAAAGCTTGGAGATACGCAACAAATCATCCTAAGGAGCTCATCTTGGGTGATGCATCTAAAGGAGTCACAACGCGCTCCAAACTCCATGACCTATGTGGTAACTTTGCTTTCATTTCTCATTTTGAACCCAAAGGCATTCTCGAAGCCGAGACGGACCCATATTGGTTGCTTGCCATGCAAGAGGAACTCAATCAATTTGAGCGCAACCAAGTTTGGCACCTTGTTCCTAAGCCCCACGATAGACCAATAATTGGTACTAAGTGGATCTTTAGAAACAAGATGGATGAGTCCGGAAATGTCATTAGGAATAAAGCTAGGTTAGTGGCCCAAGGTTACACTCAAGTTGAGGGAATTGACTTTGAGGAGACCTTTGCACCCGTAGCACGGCTTGAAGCCATACGGATGACACTAGCTTTTGCATGTTTTAAAAATTTTAAACTTTTTCAAATGGATGTAAAAAGTGCATTTTTAAATGGTTTTATTAATTAAGAAGTTTATGTTTCTCAACCTCCCGGTTTTATTGATCATGTTCATCCCGATTTTGTTTTTAAACTTGATAAAGCTTTGTATGGATTGAAACAAGCTCCAAGAGCTTGGTATGAAAGGCTTTCTAGTTTTCTCATTTCAAATGATTTTGTTAAAGGCAAAGTAGACACAACTCTTTTTACTAAGCATGTTGATAATGATATTTTAATTGTGCAAATTTATGTTGATGATATAATTTTTGGATCTACTAATGAGCTTTTATGCAAGGATTTTGAGAAGGTCATGCAACTAGAATTTGAAATGTCTTCCATGGGTGAGCTCAATTTCTTCCTTGGACTCCAAATCAAGCAATTGCAAGACGGAACCTTCATTAACCAAGCCAAGTACGCAAAGGAGCTAGTAAAGAAGTTTGGGCTTGAAGGATCAAAGGCTTGCAACACTCCAATGGCAACTACAACCAAGCTTGATAAGGACGAACAAGGTAAAAATGTTGATATTAAATTATATAGAAGCATGATAGGAAGTCTTTTATATTTAACGGCAAGTAGGCCGGATATCATGTTTAGTGTGTGTCTTTGTGCTAGATTTCAATCGTGTCCTAAAGAGTCTCATCTTATTGCGGTAAAACGCATTATTCGTTATATTAAGGGCACTATTGGAATGGGTCTTTGGTATCCAAAAACTATAGATTTTTCAATGACTAGTTATTCGGATGCCGACTATGCGGGTTGTAGAGTAGATAGAAAGAGTACTAGTGGGACATGTCAATTTCTTGGTAATTGTCTTGTTTCATGGTCCTCTAGGAAACAAAATTCCGTAGCTCTCTCAACCGCCGAGGCGGAGTATGTTGCCGCGGGGGCTTGTTGTGCACAAGTCCTTTGGATGAAACATACTCTCCTTGATTTTGATTTGCACTTTGATCATATAAAAATATTTTGTGATAATACTAGTACTATACACATGACCAAAAATGCAAATCAACATAGTAAGACCAAGCACATTGAGATTAGATATCACTTTCTTAGAGATCATTTTGAGAAAGGTGATATAGATATTGATTATGTTTCCACGGATTTACAACTAGCCGATATTTTCACTAAACCTCTTGATTTTGCTAGATTTTCGTTTATTTGTGGAGAACTTAATGTTTGTATTATTGAATAGACATGTTTTTCATAACCCTTTTTGATGTATGACAAAAAGGGGGAGAATAAGTTTACATGGACAAAAATAAGTTCATTTTACATGGACAAAAATAAGTTCATTTGGTCTTGGTTCCATATGAATTTATATGTTTTGTTTTTTTTTATGAGTTTTTGTGTTTTAAATAAATTCTTGTGTTTTAGTTGTTTTTGGTATTTTTGGTATCAAGAGCAATTTTTGTGTTTTATATATTTGTTTTAATTGGTTTCAATAATTGGTGCATCATTTCAATTATTAGTTTCTAGAGCATATTCTTGTGTTTTAAGTATAGCATAATTTGAGGGGGAGTTTTCTCCTACCCTATATTTTTGTTAATAGCCTATTTGTTTTGTCATCATCAAAAAGGGGGAGATTGTTGGCCCAAGAGGTTACACTCTCCAATTGTTTTGTGTTTTGATGATGACAAACCAAATATGAGCTATTTGGTACTAACAAGTTTGTTAAGATAAGTTTCAGGTTTGTACCATGCTTAGAGACCATTCGCTTAGCTATTGCAAGAACTTCTAAGTTCCACAAAGCAAGGAAGGCAAATTGCACATCAAGGAAGGATCATAGAAGAGAAGGCACTAGCAAGGCATTGGATGGCTCAAAGACTTGAAGATAGCACAAGAAGTCTTCATGTAATTTGTTTTTCAGTTTATAGTATGTTAAAGAATAGTGGATAGGTTTGAAGCTCTATCACACACGTTTTTGCGCACATGCTCATTCCAAAATAATTTCTTATAAATTATACAAAAATATTTTGCATACAAGATTTTGCCTACAGATATATATTTGTGTTTTATACTAATCCCTGTTCAAAAGTATTTTTGTTAAAATCAAAATCCTCTTTGTTTTCTTTTTAAAATTGACTTTTTGACCTGATCCGGTCGACCGGGTCGGTCGACCGAGTCTGTGTCAGTCTGGTCCGGTCGACCGGACCAGTCGACCGAAGTCCTGGCAGATGCACGTATCCGTGTGCACGTCTGTCGGTCGACCGGGGCGGTCGACCGGAATATTATTTTTTGCTCACAGGTTTTATCGGTCGACCGGGTCGGTTGACCGCCAGACTTTAACGGTCAAATTTTTATACTACCGGTCGACCGGCTCGGTCGACCGATCCGACCGTTTGAACAGTAACGGGCAGATTTTTAAGAGCTGTTTATTTTTGTCTTTTGTATTTAAAAATTCGTTTAAGGATATATTTTGATCTAATTACCTCCTAAACATCAGTAAATATGTTTTATCCCTAAACCCTAGCCCTCTCCTATAAATAGGGGTGTTTGGGGAGAGATTGGTTACAACAACTATTATTGCTAAAAATTCAAAGTTTAAGGCTTTCAAAGTTCTTGGTTTTTGAGCTAAATTCTCTCAATTTCTGAAGGGTTTTCAAAAGTTTTTCTCTGATTTCAATTTCTTTTCCTTACACACAAAAGAGCTTCATTCCTACTCAATATTCTCTAAGGACCTTTGTAAGGGAAGAGATATTTGAAAGAGAGAGTTTGTGGTCTTTTGACTACCATGGAAATTTCTTGTACTGAGATTGTGGAGTTGGGTACTCCATTGTAATTGAGATCTTTGTGATAGTGGAAGTAGCTAGAATCCTTCTGGGGAAGGTGGGGAGTAGAGCTGGGTGCTCGAACCTCGATAACATATCCTTGTGTTTGCGATTGGTTTACATTCTTGCAATTCTTACTCTACTTTGCTTGCACTTATTACTTGCTCATCATACTTACTTGCTTGCATTCATCTTGTGACTCTTGCTTGGTGATAGTTGTAGCTTTAATTTTTAATTTGCCCCTTGATTAGCATTGTCACCTATTCACCCCCCCTCTAGGTGACTTTTCAATATTTTAGTAGAATTGATATTCATTTAATTAGTTATTATTTAGATAAGAATTCATTTGGATTTGAGGAAGGATTAAACATGATGTTCCCTTATTAGAGACTATTCTTCTTGATGCTTGGACTTGTATATAGACTTAGTGAGAGTTTAAGTTGACTTGAGATATATATACTTACAGAAGATCTTGAATAGTGTTCATATGAGATTGACATAATTGAATTAATAGTTGTGAGCATTTGGAGATTTATTCACTGATTATATTGTTTGAGTATGAATGAGTTTGTTGGTGTTGAGTATCAGATGTAAACTATTTTAGATTACATGTTATTCGAGGATGTTCCACCCTTTATTTATGATTTTGGTATAGGTTGATTTAGTTTGATCTTGAGGGTAATTAGCAGACTGCTCTTCATGGTTGGTTCCTTATTATTGCAGTTATTTAATTATGGATATAGATGTATTGTGATAGTGATCTTGATGATAACAGTGATAAGTACTTCAGTTTAGAGTTTTATAGCAGTTATCATATATCTGTATCAGTTATCAATGATTAGTAATACTGTTGTGATTAGTGACTCTATATCTCTGAGATTCTCCATTAGATGTCAGTTAATATTTATTCAGTTTTCAGTTGTCAGATACTAGTTTCAGTGGTCAGTTATCAGCTATTATTAACGTCAGTAAGTTTTAGAGATATTCGGTTACTAGTTCATTTCAATAATAGATTATATCATTGCTTGTTAATAAAGATACCATAACCCGGGGAAAAGGGATAATTGCTTGATAATCATGTCGTGTATTTTGAAAGGATTTGCGATGGTATACTGAGTTGTGGATTCCACTATGGGGAACCAAGATAGTAATGGCTACCTAATTATTTAGTTGTCAGTTATTAGAGTTTTATCCGGACTACAACGCTATACCAGTTATTCTTTTATGTGGGACTGTGGTCTTTAATATTAGGGTCTTGCGGTCCGTCCTGATTCAGTGCCAGGAATGTTAGACACGTGATACCGGGCATGCACGGTACCCTTTCAAAACACATGCACTATACTGACAGTCAGTTACAATAACAATAACTTTACTTGATGTGTGAGAGGCTGTGGTATGGGACGCAACTAAGCACCACATTAGTTAGGTTAATAATGACTAACCAGATTCGAAATATATACTAGGTAACACATCTTTGAGTATCAATTGTTTGTTTTACAATGGTATAAATTGTCTTTTGCTTATAGATTTATTCATCGTATTATTCAGTTAACTTCTATTTATAGTTTTAGTCATGTTATTATTGTACAAACATATTATATACGTGCTCACTTTTCTCATTTTATACACTCATTTGCCGCTTTCTGACGACCCTGAATTTGCGCATCTAAATATAGGTTGCTTTGTTCTACTGACAGGTGTTCGTTGAGACCGTATATATTGCGAGAAGCTGGAGTCTCTCTTTACCTATTCTGGTTTCTTGTCTTCCTTTTTATTCCTATTGTTTTTGCAGCTTCCTTGATTTCATATATATTAGAGTCACTATTATTTCATTATTTATTCAGATATCATGCGTGAACGTTTATATATGTTATTGTAGTAATCGTAACATATCATAGTAGATTTTTACAGTTTGTTTAGGTTACATAAGACTTTGCGTGTATACGCGGGGTATTTTCCTTGAATATATTCGTCGCTGACTTTCATCGCGCTTCGTTTCCTCATATTTTGGAAAGCAGGGCGTGACATCATTTTCTTGGTATTAGAGCCAGGTTTTCGAATTCTGACTTGGCTTTTGACTTTTACTTTTCATAAGGAGACCTAGTTCTTACTTGTAACCTGAAAAGAGTTATATATACGCTGCAATAAATATATACTATTTGCATTATGATATTGAGTCCACTTGAGAATTGATTGTCATTCCTTTGGAAATCCATCTCCTTGGTACTTTGACATTCTCGATTCCTATATTTTCACTAATTTCAACATCCTCAAGTGATTTAATTTCCTTTGTGATTCCAATCTTTCATCTCGATTCTATTTCTTTGATTTTGACTCTTAGAATTAATTACTCTATTTTGAATCTGGTAGCAGAGGTCAGAGTAGCGCAATGAAATCATGCGGCCACTGAGAAGCGACGTGAAAACTTGATATCTTCTTATTGACTTTGATTCTTTTATCATTCCCAGCGTTATTAAAATTTCGAGGACGAATTTTTAAAATGTGGGTAGAAAGTAATATTCTTAGTTAATAATAAGGCACTCATATTTTTTTAAGTATTTGTATGATTTTACTTATTATCTTTTTATTATTAATTTGGTTATATATTATTGCTATTATCATTTATTAACATTTATATATATAAATTGCTATTATTTCTATTATTACCTTTATTATTATTTGTTATTATTTGTAGTAATTGTTACTATTATTATTTCTTTATGATTATTATTTATTATTAATATTAGTGTTATTATTATTAATATAGTTGTTGTTATTATTATATGATTATTGTTAATTATTATTAGTGTTATTTTTATAGTTATTATTATTATTATTATAATTAGTATTATTATATATTGATAATAATATTATTAATACTGATGTTTTTAGTATTATTATGATTATTGTTAATTATTCTTAGTGTTATTATTACTGTTGTTATTATTATTGTAATTAGTATTATTATGTATTAATATTATTATTATGTTTTTAGTATTATTATGATTATTGTTAATTATTCTTAGTGTTATTATTACTGTTGTTATTATTATTGTAATTAGTATTATTATGTACTGATATTATTATTATTGACTATTATTATTACTAGTGTATTGCTATTAGCATGGTTATTATGTGTTATTATGTATTATAATTATTGATATTATTATTCTTATTATTGTTTTCTATTTTCTTATTCCCAAAACCCTTTAGCCCAAACCCTCAAACCAAACCCATTATCTAAACCCAAACCCTCAAACCCACTACCCAATTACTCCTATATATATATAATCATTACACTAAACCTAACCCTAATTATCTTCTTCTTCCCCCTGCAAAATACAGCCACCATCACCCTCTCTTCATCATCTCATCTCCACAATCTCATCATCAAGCTCTAGTAGCAAGCTCCTCCTATCTCCTCCCACCATCCTCCCTTGTTGAGTCCACCGACCTCGCTCCACTGCAGCCTCATATCCCAACCTTCAACCATGGACGCGAAGTCAATCACCATGCCCCCTCCTCCTCCACGAGACAGCTCTCCCTCTTTATGCCCTTGAACCCAACAAACCATCACCAACTGGCTGCAACCACCTCTCCTCCATCGTGCCGCCAACGCGCGAGCCCAAGCTGTTGGCCCAAAGGTTACAATCACTGGTTTTGTGTTTTGATGATAATAAAATATATGTACTTATTTAGTACTAATCAAGTTCAAGTGTTTTAAGTGTGTTTTAGGGTTTAATAAGATCTAATGGTTTCTTCCTCTAAAGAAAGGTGTTGATGGCTCAAAGGTACTCAAGTACGAGATTGAAGCTCAAAGCACTCAACGTCGCTATCAGAGAAGCCCGCTTGAAGATTCTTATAGATGCATAGAACCATATAAGACTTAGTTTATTAAAGTGTAGAATATAGATTTGATGCTCAAATATATACGCACACAAAACTGCACATTTTCGAAAGTATGATTTATTTTGTATTGGTGTTTTAACATGTTTAGTCTTGATACATGTGTAATTACCTAGAGGGGGTGAATAGGTGACTAGCTAATCTAATGGACAATTAATGCGGAATTAAAACTATTTATGCAAACTAAAACTTCTTAAACTAAACACCAAGTATGACACAAGAGTGTAGCCGGATTTCCCGTGAAGGGCTCTGGACTAACTCCTCAAGATTCCTTTACATAAGAGTTGAGGTGCCGCGTTGGCTCTCTTGGTTGAATACAAGTGTTAGCAAACAATCCCCAAGCATATAACAATAAGCATACAATATATCAAGCATATAAAGATAAAGACAATATTAGCATGCAAGATATAAGACAAGTAAGAGATAGAGAGAGAGCAATCGCAAACACGAGAGATTTGTTTCGAGGTTCGAGCACACTTGCTCTACGTCCCCGCCTTCAACACTATGAAGGATTTCCACTAAAATCGATCCCACCGGATAACTTGGTGTCGCAACACCTACAAGCTCTTTGGACTCTCTAGTCCCTCTCTTGTTCCCATAAGAACAACACACCACAAGCCCACTAGCTTGCCGAGGCCGCACCTCTACAAAGAGTTCACACAAGAACTAGAAACACCGCGAACCCGCAAGTCCGCCTCCTCAAAGTACAAAGTAGAACTTTGGTGATCACAACACTTTGATCACCTAAAATCCTCTCACTACAAAGATCCCTATAGGTAGATATAGCAATGGATAGCTTAAGTATTTGTGTAAGAAAACTAGGATGGAATGTGTGGAGGAAAACATAAGAAATCACTTTGAAAACACTCTTGATAAACTTCCATTTTCAATTGGAAATATTTGCTCTCAAACTAGTGGAGAAAACTCTGAAATAGATAGGAACAACTAGGTTTAAAACTTTCCTCAAATCTTGTTTAAAACAGTCCATAAGAGCCCCCTTTTGTAGGCTAGGAAAAACTAGCCGTTGGAGCAGAATTTCAGCCCTGATGGCTGTCAGTCGACCGGCCTGGTCGACCGCCAACGGTCAGAAATCCGACCGTTGGAGCCTCGGTCGACCGGCCCGGTCAACCGTGGCCTGGAACAGAGAGCAAAACTCTCTGCCGGTCGACCGACCCGGTCGACCGGGGCTTTCCAGAGAGCAGAGCTCTCTAGACGGTCGACCGGGTCGGTCGACCGGCCCTCCAGCCAGACCTGGCGTGCACGTTTATGCACGTCGACCGGCCCGGTCGACCGGCAGAAGCCAAACCAGAACATTATGGGGATTAAAAACTAGGTATTTTGACTTTGATAAAATCCCATAAAATCTCTAAAAATCTACAAAAATAGTTTCAGTATTATACTTTGATATACAAACATGTTTGAGTAAAAATCAAACTATTTTACAAACATTTTGAACTATTTTTGTAACTTAGAAGTTTTGGCATAAAACAAAATCTGTATTTTTCAAAATAGATTTTTCCAAAACTTCTCCAAATACAAAAATAAGATATTTTAAACACTTTTAAAGCATAGTGTGTATGGATATGATCCACTACACATACATGATGAAATATTTATGTTTTTGACATTAAGATCTAAAATAGTTTTAGTTAAACATATGTATATAAGAAATTCTAAAAACCAAAACGGTATTTTTCCAAAATGAAAACTCTTTTGTATTTTTTCAAAATAAAAACTCTTTTATGAAAAACACATCCAAATCTTGTGTGTGAGTGTATATGGTATACTTGAGCAATCCACCAACTATTCTATCCTTTACATTTTATCTAAAATAAAATCTTAATAAAAACAAACCTAGACACAAGTCTTCTCTTGAAGTCTTCACTTGAAGTCTTCTTCTCCTTCTTGACTTGGTCCAAACTTGATCCAACGAGCTAGACTCATCTTGAGTACTTGATGTGGTCTTGATGCACAAGCTCTTGAATCAAACCGTGTTAGCTCCAAAACTTGACTTTAAATCCTTTATTGAAGCTAAACACATCTAAGATCTTGATCACAAATCTGAGACTAATTAAACACAAGATCATTAGTACTATAACTACATGAGTTAATCATCATCAAAACTAGAGTGATGGGCTTTTGGGCCAACAATCTTCCCATTTTGATGATGATAAAACTCATGGAGTTATATATGCATGGATTAAAGTAAAGCTTCGAAGAAGCTCCCCCTTAACTCATGCATCACAATAAACAATAAGATTTTCAATGAAGCACATGATACTAACAAATGTATGCATCAACTAGGAGAGAGAAACATGCATAAATCAAACATATTTTTCAAAAAAAACTTCTCCTCCTTTTTGTTTAAACTCTCAAAATCATTTTTCTCATATATATTTGTTTATTGTAAGATGCATAAACTCAATATATGCATATATGCAAAAACTCAAATATTATGCATATATAAACTCATATATAAACTCAAAATCTTTCTCCCCCTTTATGTATAAAGCAAGAAAAATATGCATATATACTAAAATACTTCTCCCCCTTTTTGTTAATCATTAACAAAGGGGTTAAAGTACATGAAACAATGTCCTCTCCCTTTTTGTCAGAAATAAAAATCAACAAAGGGGTGAAATCTAATCAACCGATAAAGAGATTTATGCGATATACATTCATGAAGAGGAAGACGCTAAGTTAACTTCCCTACATACATGCATTACATGAAGAAGGGATGACCCCTAACTCACATAATGCATAATATGCAATGCATAAGAGGAGATGTGAAGCTCCCCCTACACACGTGTATCGCATAAAGAAGAGTTGTCAAGCTCCTCAATATAAGATACACTCAATATGAATCTATATGTAGAAGAGATGTTAAGCTCCCTTTGCATATAGGCAATTCATATCAAAACATTTTTAACACAAATTTTTATAATACTAAAACAAATTTTACGATATCATTTGTACATAAACAAAATTTTATGATACCAATTGTAACTAAAACATATCAAAAATATTTTTAAGAATCTAACTGTAACTAAACAATACAAATTTTGAAAATTTTCTTAGATCAACAAGTCAATTTGATATATCACAAGAATTTTATACCATATGAAATAGGAAATATGTGATACCAAATTGAAATTGTAACATTTTTGTGCCAATTGTAATTACCAATTGTAATTGAAGCATTTTTGTATTTTGATACCAATTAAATTTACATTAAATTTTGATATACCAATTGAAATACATGATAAAATTTTTGTACCAAATAAGTGAAACATGTGTGATATCAAGTGAAATTTAAACCCAACTGAAAATTGAAACATATTGATACTAATTGAAATATATGGATACCAATTAAATTAAATAGATGCCAATTGAAGTTTATTGATAATTATGATATCAATAAAAATACCTATTGAAAATAATGCATAAGCTTATAAAAAGTACCAATTGAGATACCAATTGAAAATTAAGATTTGAATTAAGCTTAGCATAAACATACTTTGTGCTTTAAACATGTAAATATCTTGTAAATAAAGCACAAACAAATCATATATATGTATGAAAATGAAAAATACCAATAGAAATTGATATTATATGAAATGAAGCATACATATATAGAAAACAAAATATAAGTATATACAAAAAAATATCAATTGAGATACCAATTGAAAATATGATATAAATCAAGTATATAACTCATAATAAACCACCCTATTCATACACAAGATGAAAGATTTTCAATAAGGCATACAGGGCATGCTCTCCCATCCGTCCGCCTATAACGGAGTTGGTAGGGGTTTTCAAAAATAGGAGGTTGAAAATATTTTTATAGAGAAAATACTACCAAATGAAGAATAAATAACTAGTTAAATTAATTTTTGAAAAACTAATTAAAGATCCTTCAAAAATATGAAACCAAATCATATATCTATCATGAAACATACTAAATACATAAAGTTGACACTCAAAATCTATAAGGCTCAAAAATAATCATGAAACAAAGTCATGAATAAACGAATAAAGTGTGAGTGTACAAGAATCATGTAATTAGCATTTTTCATGAAAATAGTCAATTATGCTCAAAACAAACATGAATCTCATTTTATCAAATAAAAATCATGAAAACCATAAAGATTTTATTTTTCATTTAAAAACAAACTTTTAGGTATATGTATGTTTTTATCCAAAACTAATAATATACATACATATCCCAAACATAAAAAGAGTCCATAATATAAATTGCATGAAGGCAAATGACTCAAGGGTATACATGTATATTTATTAGTCTTGAACAAAAATTACATATACATGAAGTAAAGCATGTAAATAGGTAAAACAAGTGTAAATAAGGAAATCATCAAAACTAGTCTATACATGTGCATATAGTGAGTACAAATGAACAATGAAGTGCAAACATATATGAATTAAATGTTGCTCACTACTTGTACACGTGTAAACACAATACATCTAACCATGTATTTACCACATGAAGCACAAAAACATGAACATGCTAAAGAAATCATCAGTGAAAAGCATGTAATCTAAAGTAGGAGTTTAGAGATAGTTACCAAACTAAAGAACTATGCTCTAAGTCTCCAAAACATGGTGGTTGTCCCACCAAACCTCCTTGATAGCAGTGCATCAAATGTGTGTCCATCATGTCCGTGTGCATCCACCTTCAAGGCACCAACTCTCTCACGTTTTGTGAGAGCCCGCACCTACATCAAATACATAAGGTGAAAATTTTGGTACCCATTTTCTTTTGGGTCCTTGAGGGTTAGCATTGTAAGGAATCCAAACATTCTTATTAGCAAAATTTAAAGCATTTATCTTATCATAACAAAATTTTGCTAAATGGCCTTTGCGGCCGCAATGTGTACACTTGTACACTCTAGGATGCGTATGTGTATGAGTGTGGTCATGGCATGCAAAGTGTGCATATGCATGTTGAGGGTGATGTGCATGAACATGTAGAGCATGTTTCTTTGAAAACAAGGACTCCAATCAAGAATGGTTAAAAGCACATTTGCTCAAAGTTGAGCTTAAACAATCTATTTTATTTTTCAAAAATTTAACGTCATTTTTAGTAGTAGCATGAAAAGCATGGTCAACAATCTTATTCTTTTTAGAAACCTTTTCTTTTTCTTTTTCAATAACTTTTCTTTTCAAAGAAGTATTTTCATGCAAAGCAATCTCTTTATGTTTTTCCATCAAAACAATTTATTTTTCAAAGTGGTATTTCCTTCACAAAGATCATTCAATTTAGAAAGCAAGAAAATATTTTCATTTTTCAAACTTTCATTTTCTTTAGAAATGCATGCAACTTCATTTTTAAAGGAATCATTTTCTTTTAACAAGCAATCAAATTTAATTTTCATTTTCTTATTATCTTTTTTAGGCATGTCATATTTTTCAAGAAGTTGTTGATAAAATGAAGCAAGTTCGTTATAAGACATATCAACATCCTCTTCTAACTCGGACTCGGTGTTTACCTCAAGGGGGTTATCCCCTTGGACCATGTAGCATACATTGGAATTTTCACTTCCAACATCCGAGTCGCTCCCCACATAATATTGTTCTTGTTCGCCAAGGGAGAGTATTGTGTTCCATACTATAAAAGCCGAGTCAAGATTAGCAACCCTACATAAATAATCATTGTTTAGGGTACTCTTCAAAGCATGAATGGCTTTTGAGTTAGCCTCAATATACTTGCTATTATTAACATATGAATCTTTAGTAGTAGCAAGATAAACATGAATGCCTAGGCCTTTGAGGTACATAGACATCTTAACCTTCCAAGTTTGGATGTTAAGAAAGTCAAAGGTGGGTGGTGACATGAAATCCATGTGTGTGTGAACAAGTATTGTGATTAGCTATAAAATGAGGATCTTTAACTCAAGGTTATTAGACTTAAAACAAGAGCACTTGGCTCTGATACCAATTGTAATCACCTAGAGGGGGGGTGAATAGGTGACTAGCTAATCTAGTAGATAATTAATGTGGAATTAAAACTATTTATGCAAACTAAAACTTCTTAAACTAAACACCAAGTATAACACAAGAGTGTAGCCGGATTCCCCGTGAAGGGATTCCCCGTGAAGGGCTCTGGACTAACTCCTCAAGATTCCTCTAAATAAGAGTTGAGGTGCCGCGTTGGCTCTCTTGATTGAATGCAAGTGTTAGCAAACAATCCCCAAGCATATAACAATAAGCACACGATATATCAAGCATATAAAGATAAAGACAAAATTAGCATGCAAGATATAAAGACAAGTAAGAGATAGAGAGAGCAATCGCAAACACGAGAGATTTGTTTCGAGGTTCGAGCACACTTGCTCTACGTCCCCGCCTTCAACACTATGAAGGATTTCCACTAAAATCGATCCCACCGGATCACTTGGTGCCGCAACACCTACAAGCTCTTTGGACTCTCTAGTCCCTCTCTTGTTCCCACAAGAACAACAAACCGTAAGCCCATTAGCTTGCCAAGGGCGCACCTCTACAAAGAGTTCACACAAGAACTCGAAACACCGCGAACCCGCAAGTCCGCCTCCTCAAAGTACAAAATAGAAATTTGGTGATCACAACACTTTGATCACCTAAAATCCTCTCACAACAAAGATCCCTATAGGTAGATATAGCAATGGATAGCTAAAGTATTTGTGTGAGAAAACTAGGATGGAATGTGTGGAGGAAAACACAAGAAATCACTTTGAAAACACTCTTGATAAACTTTCCTTTTCAATTAGAAATATTTGCTCTCAAATAGTGGAGAAAACTCTGAAATAGATGGGAAAAACTAGGTTTAAACTCTCCTCAAATCTTGTTTAAAACAGTCCATAAGAGCCCCCTTTTATAGGCTAGGAAAAACTAGCCGTTGGAGCCAAATTTCAGCCTAGACGGCTGTCGGTTGACCGGCCCGGTCGACCGCCAATGGTCAGAAATCTGACCGTTGAAGCCTCGGTTGACCTGCCCCGTCGACCGTGGCCTGGAACAGAGAGCAGAACTCTCTGCTGGTCGACCGACCCGGTCGACTGGGGCTTTCCAGAGAGCAGAGCTCTCTGGACGATCGACCGAGTCAGTCGACCAGCCCTCCAGCCAGACCTGGCGTGCACGTTTGTGCACGTCGGTCGACCAACTTGGTCGACCGACTCCTAGCTCGGTCGACCGGCAGAAGCCAGACCAGAACATTATGGGGATTAAAAACTAGGTATTTTGACTTTGATAAAATCCCATAAATCTCTAAAAATCTACAAAAATAGTTTCAGTATTATACTTCAATATACAAACATGTTTCAGCAAAAATCAAACCATGTTACAAACGTTTTGAACTATTTTTGTAACTTAGAAGTTTTGGCATAAAACAAAATCTGTATTTTTCAAAATAGACTTTTTCAAAACTTCTCCAAGTACAAAAATAAGATATTTTAAACACTTTTAAAGCATAGTGTGTATGGATATGATCCACTACTATTTTTGACATTAAGATCTAAAATAGTTTTGGTCAAACATATGTATATAAGAATTTCTAAAAACCAAAACGGTATTTTTCCAAAATGAAAACTCTTTTGTATTTTTTCAAAATAAAAACTCTTTTATGAAAAACACATCCAAATCTTGTGTGTGAGTGTATATGGTATACTTGAGCAGTCCACCAACTATTCTATCCTTTACATTTTATGTAAAATAAAATCTTAATAAAAACAAACCTAGACACAAGTCTTCTCTTGAAGTCTTCACTTGAAGTCTTCTTCTCCTTCTTGACTTGGTCCAAACTTGATCTAACGAGCTAGACTTCTCTTGAGTACTTGATGTGGTCTTGATGCACAAGCTCTTGAATCAAACCGTGTTAGCTCCAAAGCTTTACTTAAAATCCTTTGTTGAAGCTAAACACCTACTAAGATCTTGATCACAAATCTGAGACTAATTAAACACAAGATCATTAGTACTATAACTACATGAGTTAATCATCATCAAAACTAGAGTGATGGGCCTTTGGGCCAACAACATGTTCCACATTTTCTCAAATATTTTTATTGTAGCTTAGAACTTGTATCTCCTTGCTATACATGTTTTTCTCCCTTCAAAACCTATACAAAATCATTTACAAAATTTTCTTTGCTTTCAAAACAGACATTGGTACTGGTTTTGGCCTAGGTCAGTCGATCGGCGGTCGACCGTTCCTATAATAGGCCAGATCGATCAACCGCTTGGTCGACCGAGCCTCTAGCAGAGGGGTGTGCATGTTGATGCACATTAACGATTGACCGACCAGTCAACCGCTATCCCCTGCGGTCGACTGACATGTCGACCAACTGTAATGTCCTTGGACTCGGTTAAAAATGGTCGACCAACCGGTCGACAGGAAGGCAACAATCATATTTTTTAAAATGGTCGGTCGACTAGGCGGAATACTGAAAAACTGTCAGAAAGACAGTAACAATTAGATTTCAAATTCTGATTTCAATATGTTTTTTAAAACGCGGTGGTTTGAATTCTGAGGGTCAAAAATTTTCCCTTATGACCTGGTAAACAATTCTAAATATGTTTTTTTATAGCCTATATAAAGGGTCATTGTAATTGGATTTAAGGACAACAAATTCTCTTAAAAATCAAGTTTGCTTTCAAAGGGAAAATTTTCAAAGTTTTTCTTTTGTGCTTTAAATTTCAAAGTTATAAATTGAGTTTTTTACTCTTATATTCTCTCTATTTTGATTTCTATTCTCACACACATCCTTGAGCTTCAAATCTACTTTTTACTCTATAGAGATTTGTGAGAGAGTGTTTGTGATCTCTTGATCACCAAGAGCTTGTAATGTCAATTGGCTTTGTGCTACCTCTTGTGTATAGAATTGAGTTAGGAGTGGTGTGTTCCAAGTAGTTGTAATTCCTTGTTGTAAGATCTCTTTAAGGAATATCTGTTAGTGGATAGTGAAATCCTTCAAAGCGGTGAAGGTGGAGACGTAGAGTAGTGGCTCAAACCTGAAAACAAATCTCTCTTATTTGCAATTGTCTTATTGTCTCTTTATTTCATTTACTTGCTTTCTTTTTATTCTTTTTTATCGATCATTACTCATCTCAATAAGAAAGCAATTGAGCACCTCAACTCTTATCTAGAGGAATCACGAGGAGAAGTTCAGAGCCCTTCACAAGAAATTCGGTTTCATTTCTTATTTTGAGTGATCGGTTTGTATCATTTATTATAAATTGTTAAGTATTTGCATTTGATTAGCATTACACTTATTCACGCCCCCTCTAGGAGTATTTTCAATTGGTATTAGAGCCTTAGTCTCTAGAGACCTTAGGGAGATCCTATTTGCTAGTCACTTTATTAACAATTTTTTTCTTATTTACTATAGTAAAGATGGCCGAAGGTATTAAAACCCCTCCTAGGTTTGATGGCCTTAATTTTCATATATGGAAGGTTAAGATGACCGTGTTTTTTCAATACCTAGGAAGCCGGGTTGCAAAGGCGGTGACTAAACCCTTTAGTGTTCCCGTTGGTGATGAGGACATTTGGTCTGACATTACCACCAAGGAATTTGATGCCAATGCAAAGGTACGCTATCCATTGCTTCAAGCCTTGAACGATGACAACATAGCCAGGTCATTCATTGCAAATCAGTCTATGAGATTTGGTCACACTTAGTGGTCACTCACGAGAGAACATCACAAGTCAAGAGGGCTAAAATTGTCTCTTACGTTCCCGATATGAGAATTTCACCATACATGAAAATGATTTTATTGATGATATGGTAACCAAGTTTACTAAATCACTAATGGTCTTGCTTCTCTAGGTGATGCTATAGATAAAGACCAAAAGGTGAGGAAGGTCATTTGTGCTCTACCACCATCATGGGAGGTCAAGGCTACAACTCTAAAAGAGTTTAATGACAAGAAAGAAATGAAGCTCATAGGTTGTCGGTAACCTTAAGACTCATGAGATGTAGAGGAAGGCTAGAGAAGAAATTGTACCCCAAAAGAAAAAGATGATTATTTTCAAGTCTACTCCCTCCGGCGATGATGATGAAGAAGAAAATGATGAAGAGCTTTCCCTTCTAGTGAAAAATGTAAGAAGGATGTACAATAAGGCCAAGTTCAACAATAGAGGACGATGGTAAAGAAAAGAAGGCAAGAAAATTATTTACTTCAATTGCCGTAAGCCAGGACACATTGTTGCAGATTGCCCCGAGAATAAAGGCTAGTCATCTACCTCAAAGAAGACCTACAAAAAGAAAACTCTCAAAGCAACATGGGATTCGGAGAGTAAATCTGATGAAGAGGTAAACACGGCCAATGCGTGTTTCATGACGAATGATAACACACCTAAGGTAACATCTGAACCATCCTTAGATGATTGTGAATTAACTATGGATGAATTAGATGAAGCATTTGAAGAACTTTCAAATAATTATGATTTTCTAAAGAAGAAATACCTAAAAATGAAAAAGAAAAATAAAATTCTTCAAAATAAAATTATCACTCTTTCTAAAGAAAAAGATGCTTTATCTTCCACACTCATATCTACACAAAATAATTTTGATACATACAAAATTTCATGCAAAGAAATTTTTTTCATGATTGATGAAAATGAATATTTTACTTTAAAAACTAAAATTAACACTTTGGGAAATGTTTTAAAGAAATGTGAGTTTGTTAAGTTAAGATTAGAGGAAATGTTTTCTAAGAAAAACACTTCAAAGAAACATGTTCATGCTACACATGCTCACACTTATAAATCACAACACATTCATACACATAAGCATGCTCATTCCCAACATACTCATCATGCTTTTATATATAGAGTTTATTCATGCACTTATTGTGGCCGAAAGGGTCACTTAGCTGAATTTTATTTTGATCACATAAATACTTCTAATAATCATGTTTGTATCAATAGAACTAACATTATAGACCCAAAAAAATATGGGTACCTAAATCAACGACACTTTCTTTTGATATAGGTACACACCACGGCTCCAAGATGTAGGGAGCAGTGGTATCTTGATAGCGGTTGTTCAAAACACAAGACTTGAAATATCAATAATTTTGTAACCCTATCAAGGTACCATGAAGGTGGCACCGTCATGTTCGGAGGTGACTCAAAAGGCAAGATTATCGGTATAGGTAACATAAAAATTGGTTTATCTCCATTGATTAAAAATATTGTTTTAATTGATGGTCTCAAGCATAACCTCTTAAGTATTAGTCAACTTTGTGATAGAGGTTTTAAAGTTATTTTTAATGATTGCTCTTGCAATGTTTTAGATAGTAAAACAAATACATGCATTCTTTCTGGTTTTCGTGAAAATAATGTATACATGATTGATATGTCCACTTTACATTGCAATGCTACTTGTTTAAATGCTTTTAATGAGGATTCTTAGTTATGACATAGAAGATTAGGCCATATCTTTTTTGATCATCTATTCAGAATTAACACAAGGAAGTGGTGAAAGTATTCCTTGCATGAAATTTGAAAAGGACCGCATTTGTGATGCTTGCCAACTTGGAAAACAAATCAAGTCCTCTTTCAAAACAATTAAGGATATCATGATATCAAGGCAATTAGAGTTAATCCACATGGATTTGTTTAGTCTAACTAAAACCAAGAGTTTAAATGGAAACCATTTTGTTTTTATTTTGATTGATGATTTTTCTCATTTTACATGGGTTTTCTTTTTGGAACATAAAGATCAAGTTTTTTCATATTTTCATGTTTTTAGAAAAAGAGTTGAAAAAGAAAAAGGTTTTTTGATTTTGCGCTTAAGAAGTGATAGAGGTGGTAAATTCATTAATCATTCTTTTATCACTTATTGTGAAGAAAATAGAATTAGGCATGAACTATCTTATCCTAAAACTCCATAACAAAATGGAGTAGTTGAAAGGAAGAATCATACTCTTCAAAAAATGGTTAGGACAATTATTAGTGAATACGGACTCTCTCAATATTTATGGGCTGAGCTCATAAACACTTCATGTTACATCTCAATAATCTTTGTAAAAATTCTTCCAAAACTTCATTTGAAATTTACTATTTAAAAAAGCCTAATGTTTCTTACTTTAGAGTTAAATGTTTTATTTTAAACACAAAAGATAACTTAGAAAAATTTGATGCAAAACCTTTTGAAGCTATTTTTGTTGGTTATTCTAATACTATCAAGGCTTATAGAATCTTCAATAAATCTACTTTGATTATTAAAGAATCTATGCATAAATTTGAAGAATCTAATGCTTTTGTTAAGATTTTTGCAGAGATTAATTCTTTAGGTGAAGACATGGAGAAAATAATCTTGAAGGACTCAACCATCCAAGAAGATAAGCCAAAACTTAATGAATAAGATAAAGTTCAAGATGTTGAAGTGGCACCAACACAACCACTTCCAAAAGATTGAAGATATGCTACAAGTCATCCTAAATAACTCATCATAGGTGATGCATCAAAGGGGGTAACTACTCGCTCCAAACTCCATAATTTTTGTGGCTATTTTGTTTTTATTTCTCATATAGAACCAAAGAACATCCTCGAAGCTGAGGGCGACTGATATTGGTTGCTTGCTATATAAGAAGAGCTGAATCAATTTGAGCGCAATCAAGTTTGACACCTTATTCCTAGACCCTTTGATAGATCAACCATTGGTACTAGATGAATTTTTAGGAACAAGTTGGATGAGTCAGGTAATGTTGTTAGGAATAAAACTAGGTTAGTGGCCCAAGGTTACACCCAAATCAAAGGTATCGATTTTGAGGAAACCTTTGCACCCGCAGCACGATTTGAAGCCATACGGATTACACTTGCTTTTACGTCTTTTAAAGATTTCAAACTTTTTTAAATGGATGTTAAAAGCGCATTTTTAAATTGTTTTATTAAAGAGGAAGTGTATGTTGAACAATCCCTCGGGTTTGTTGATCCTACACATTTGGATTTTGTTTTCAAATTAGACAAAATTTTATATGGTTTAAAAGAAGTTTCAAGAGCTTGGTATGAAAGACTTTTAACTTTTCTCATTTCAAATGATTTTGTAAAAGGTAAAATAGATACCACTTTGTTTACAAAGAATATAGATAGTGATATCCTAATTGTTCAAATTTATGTTGATAATATTATATTTGGATCTACTAATGAAAAGCTTTGTAATGATTTTGAATCATGCATGAAGAATGAGTTTGAGATGTCTATGATGGGCGAGCTAAACTATTTCCTTGGACTCCAAATCAAGCAAAAGAGTGATGAGAAGCAAGTACACAAAGAAACTTATCAAGAATTTGAGCTTGAAAATGCAAAGTCAAGTAAGACTCGCATGGCTACTACAACAAGACTTAACAGGGATGAAAAGGTATAAATGTCGACACTAAACTCTATAGGAGCATGATTGGTAGTTTACTTTATTTAACGATTAGTACGCCGGATATTTTGTTTAGTGTTGTTTATGTGCCAGATTCTAATCTTGTCCTAAGGAGTCCTACTAGATTGCATTAAAACACATTATTAGATATCTTAAGAGCACTATTAGAATGGACTTGTGGTATTCGAAGACCGGATAATTTTTCATGACAAATTTTTTTGATGCTAATTATGCTAATTGTAGAGTGGATAGGAAGAGCACAAGTGAAACTTGTCAATTTCTAGGAAATTGTCTTATTTCATAGTCTTCCAAGAAATAAAATTCTGTAGCCCTCTCAACCATCGAGGTGGTGTATGTTGCGGCTGGGGCTTGTTGTGCACTGGCCCTTTGGATGAAATATACTCTCCTTGATTATGATTTACATTATGGTCGTATTAAAATATTTTGTGATAATATTAGTACTATTCATATAACTAAAATGCAAATCAACATAGTAAGACAAAGCATATAGAAGTTTGATATCACTTTCTTAGAGATTACTATGAGAAAGGAGATATTTAAAATTGATTATATTTCAACTGATTTTCAACTAGCAGATATTTTTACTAAGCTATTTGATTTTAACAGATTTTCTTTCATTTGTGGTAAATTAAATGTTTGTATTATAGTTCATGAGTTTTTCATTATTTTTAAATTTGTGTTTGTTTAAAAAATCTTTTTTACCCTTTTTGATGCATGACAAAAAGGGGGAGAAGTATTAAGTATTTATTGGTATTTATTGATTGATATTTATCGAGTATTATCGAGTATTTAATGTTTTTAGTCTTAGTTTGTTTATGCTCATTTGTAATGCCATTTTATGCATATTATTACAAATTTTCATATATGCATTCATATGACATGTTTAAAATTAACTTTTAATCGTTATAGTCATATTGATATCTTATACTTGATATATAAGCATAACTTGAGGGAGAGCTTTTTCAAAGCTCTTTCCTTTCATTTCTTTTAAATAGCTCCTATGTTTTGTCATCATCAAGAAGGAGGAGATTGTTGGCCCAAAGGTTACAATCACGAGTTTTGTGTTTTGATGATAACAAAATATATATAGTTATTTAGTACTAATTAAGTTCGAGTATTTTAAGCATGTTTCAGGGTTCAAGAAGATCTAATAGGTTTCTTCCTCTAAAAGAAGGTGTTGATGGCTCAAGGGTACTCAAGTACGGGATTGAAGCTCAAAGCACTTAACATCGCTATCGGAGAAGCCTGCTTGAAGATTCTTGTAGTCGCTTAGTACCTTGTATGAACTTCGTTTATTAAAATGTAGAATATAAATTTGATGCTCAAAGATATACACACAAAAATACACGTTTTCGAAAGTACAGTTTATTTTGTATTTGTGTTTTGACATGTTTAGTCTTGATACATGTTCCACATTTTCTCAAATATCTTTATTGTAGTTTAGAACTTGTATCTCCTTGCTATACATGTTTTTCTCCCTTCAAAATCTGTACAAAATCATTTACAAGATTTTATTTATTTTTAAAATAGACCATGGTACTAGTTTTGGCCTAGGTCGGTCGATTGAGCGGTCGACTATTCCTATAACAGGCCAGATTAGTCAACCGATCGGTCGACCGAACATCTGGCAGAGGGGTGTGCATGTTGGTGCACATTCACGGTCGACCTACCAGTCGACCGCTATCCCCTACGATCGACCGACATGTCGACTGACTGTAATGACCTTGGTCTTGGTTAAAAATGGTCGACCGGCCGGTCGACAGGAAGGCAACGGTCATATTTTTTAAAAAGGCCGGTCTACCGACAGACTGCCAGAAAGGTAGTAACGACTAGATTTCAAATTCTAAATTTTAAAATATTTTTTAAAATGTGATAATTTGAATTCTGAGGGTCAAAATTTTCCCCTTATAACCTAGTAAACATTCTAAATATTTTTTCTATAACCAATATAAAGGGTCATTGGGATTGGATTTAAGGACAACAAATTCTGTTGAAAATCAAGTTTGCTTTCAAAGAGAAAATTTTTAAAGTTTTTCCTTTGTACTTTAAATTTCAAAGTTTTAAATTGAGTTTTCTACTCTTATATTCTTTCTTTTTTGATTTTTACTCTCACTCACATCCTTGATCTTCAAATCTACTTTTTACTATATAGGGATTTGTAAGAGAGTTGTAAGGGAGTGTTTGTGATCTCTTGTTCACCAAGAGCTTGTGATTTCAATTTGCTTTGTGCTACCTCTTGTGTAGAGGATTGAGTTGGAAGTTGTGTACTCTAAGTGGTTGTAATTCCTTGTTATAAAGTCCATTTGAGGAAGACCTGCTAGTGAATAGTGAAATCCTTCACGATGGTGAAGGCGAGGACGTAGAGTAGTGGCTCAAACCTCGAAACAAGTCTCTCTTGTTTGCTATTGTCTCATAGTCTCTTAATTTCATTTACTTGCTTTCTTTTCATTCTTTTTTATTGATCGTTACTCATCTCAACAAATTGAGCACCTCAACTCTTATCTAGAGGAATCACGAGGAGAAGTTCGGAGCCCTTCACGGAGAATTCGTCTTCATTTCTTATTTTGAGTGATCGTTGGCATCATTCATTATAAATTGTTAAGTATTTGCATTTGATTAGCATTACACCTATTCACCCCCTTCTAGGTGTATTTTCACAAGCTTTGTTGCCGCTACTGCCCACTCACCATGACTGCCACCTCTCCACTTGCAACTCCCTTCCCCCACTCTTTTCCATCTTCATATTTTTCTTCATCTCCTTCTTCTTTCCAATACCCAATCGAGCCACCAAGCCACCCCCTTCGCCTGTGAGCTTTATCTCCTCCATCACATCTCCAGCCAACCACCCGCAGCCCGTGCCCATCTTCACCATCTTCCCCACGTTTGCACCCCCATCCTCTACATCAACTGCTGTACCGCCGCCTCCTTCTTTCTTATCATTCTTTCCCACTGAGATCACCTTTAGCATAATTGCGCCACCTCTCGGCTAGCAGCTCTGCTGGCGCCCTGCAAGCACCCTTGTGCACGAGCCAACCATCTCCATGGCCGTCACCATGATTAGCTTATGGCCATCTTGCCGCCTACAGTGAGCGGCCACACTCCCCTGCCCTCCGTCATGCCACCTTCGGAGCCTGTTGCTTGGAACAAACACCCACACAACCGAGCTCATTCTCCCCTTGGCATGGTCGTCGTCAACCATCCCCATGGCCGCACTCAACAACAACACTCTTTGGCCTGGACAACCTGTTGGCCTAAAGTGTTGGGCCGAAGGCCCTTCACTCTAGTTTTGATGATGATTAAACTCATGTATTTATAGTTTACTAATAATCTTGTGATATTTAGTTTCAAATATTTGATCAAGATATTAGTAGGTGATTAGCTTCATCAAAGGTATTTTGGAGCTTTCACATGGTGATTCAAGAGCTCGAGCGTCAAGTTCATCTAGCACTCTGTTGGAGTCAAGCTCAGTGGATCACGTTTGGATCGAGTCGACTTGGAGACGGCGTTCTACAAGAAGACATCGATTTGTTTTAGTATAATTTATTTAGATCTCATTGTAAAGATTAAATAGTGTGATATGCTCAAGTTCACAATACACACAAGTTTCATGTTTCGGTTTTGGTTTTTGGTTTAACCGATCTTGTTTTCATGAGTAGATAGAATCAAAACAAGTTTACATAGTTTAATGTATATTAGATTTGATCTATATACATCTATACTTCATCTACTTAGAAAAACTTATTTTGATAAACCTATTCATGTGTTTGGAGTTTTGTATTTAAACAAAACTTATTTTTGGATTTAATGTCAAAAACATAGATATAATATCTTTCATGTATATTGGATTCTATTCATATACAATATGCTTCAAAGTTTTTTAAATATTATGTTTTTTTATTTACATATGTTTTAGAAAAATCGGATTTCCATTTCAAAAATCCAAGTTTCGAAAAACACGGATTTTGGTTTAAGGCAAATTTTTTATCTTACAAAAATAGTTCAAATTGTTTGGAAATATGTGTTGAATTTTTATCACACATATTTGTATTTCAAAGATCTAATAAGAACATATTTTTGGGATTTTTTAGTAGCCAAAAGACCAGTTTTTAAATCCTATAAATGTTGACCAGGCTGTCTGTCGGTGGACCGAACCGGTCGACCGAGGCAGAAGTCAGTCGACCGGACTGGTCGCATAATACGTGCACGCAGCCAGCGCTGGTCGGTTGGTCGACCGGACGGTAGACCGTCCGAGAGTTCTGCTCTCTGGAAATGACCCCGGTCGACCGGGCCGATCGACCGGCAGAGAGCTCTGCTTTCTGTATCCAGTCTCGGTCGACCGGAGGAACAACGATCAGAAATCTGACCGTTGGGTCGGTCGACTGGGCGGTCGATCGGAAGGGCAATTCTGCCCTTTCCAGCTGCCAACGGGCAGATTTGGATTGGGGCTATAAATACCCCATTCCTTGGCTAGTTTTGTATAAGTTTTTAGAGAGCAATTTTTCTCACCTTTACGAGTGTTTAACAGCAAGTTTTCAAAAGAGTTTTTGGGTTTAAAAGATCATTCTTTATTTGTTTTCAAGGGTTGAAAAAATCAAAGAAAAATAGAGTATTTAGGATATTTGTTTTGTTCTTCATTTCTATCAAATTCTAATTATTTTCCCAAGTATTTTTCTTTGTTATTTGATTTTTAAACACCTTGATTTTCTCATACTTGAGCTTATCATATGTATCCTATCTATTAGGATCTTGTTTAGTGAGAAAAGAATTGGTTTGTGGTCTTTGTGATCACCTTGTGTTGTAAAACTCATTTCCTTGTTGTTGGTATCCCTCTTGTGTAGAGGTGATTGTGGAGGTTGAGTTGGAATCCCTAGAGGTGGGTGCTCGAACATTAAAACATATCCTTGTGTTTGCGTTTGATCCACTTTCTCTAGCTCTCTCTCTCTCTTTTATATTGTGCCTTGCATTGATTCATATTGTTCATTCATATTTATATACTTGGTATTGATTGTGTGTGTACCATACTTGTGTTAAACTAAGGGAGCTTCATATAGCACCTCAACTCTTATTCAGAGGAATCAAGAGGAGTTAGTTCAGAGCCCTTCACCGGGAATTCAGCTACACTCTTTGGTTATAGTAAGTGTGTTGCAATTAGTTTTTAAATTTCACATTATTTGTCAAAGATTAGCCTTACACCTATTCACCCCCCTCTAGGTGTACTTTCAATTAGTATCAGAGCCTACACTCCTGATATTAAGTTTAACTATCTAGGAGTGTGATCTTGGTTGCTAATCTAGATTTGCATTTGCACACTTATATTGTTTACACACACTCATGAACTTCATGACCCCACCTATGTTTGATACTTCCAACATTGTTATTTGGAAGGTTAGGATGTCCATGTACCTAAAAACTCTAGGTTTGCATGTTTTCTTGCCGCTACCAAGAAATCCTATCTTGGTAATAGCAAGCATATAGAGGCTAATGCACAAGCCCTAACGACACTTAGAAACATGCTTAACAAAGAATATCTGTGTATAGTTTCTCATTGTGATTCCTTTTTTGCAGTGTGAAACACTTTGACCTCCTTCGAGCTTCAAACGCCAAACATTATGGAGAAGGAATCTAGTGGAGAAGAATTCGAACAACGTTGCTACATAGTCCAAGGGAATGACTCCCTTGAGGTATATTCAGAATCTCAACTAGACGATTGTGCTAGTTCTTCCGGCGATGATTATGTTGATGCCGATGCTTTGAATGAAGAACTTTCTATTGTTTGTGAAAAATTGCTAGAAAAATATAAAGCTTTGAAAAAGAAAAGTTTTAGACTTAACAAAGAAAATAAATATTTGTGTTCAAACTTGATTTGGCTTTGCAAGAAAAGGTAGAGATTTCTAATGAAAGGGACTCATTGAAATCCCAACCTGATCTTGCCCTAAATGAGAACAAGATTTTGAAAAATAAAAATGATTGTAATGTCATTTTGAAGAAAAATGAGGATTTAACTTCAAAACTTTATTTCGTTATAAAAGAAAATGAATCTTTGAAAAAGAAAATTTCTTCTATTTCAAAAGAGCTAGATTTGTTTTCAAAGAAAAATACTACTTTGCAAAATGATATTGATTCACATGTTTGTCATGCTAGTGTAGCTTCATCATCTAGCATACCTATTGCATGCACCTCTTCTTTCATGATCGAAAATGATTTATCCATGTTAAAGAAGAGTGTTGATCGTTTGGGCTCCACTTTGAGCCAATGTGCCATGAATGACACACACTTGGAATCTATGTTTCGCAAGAAACAAGTTCCTCCTATGCATGCACACAAATCACGGCATACACATGCTTCCCACTTTCATACACATAACACAATGTATGCTCATGTGTACACATGTACACATTGTGGACGTAGGGGCCACCTTGCTAAATTTTATTATGATAAAGTACATGATGTAAATTTAGCAAATAAATTTGTTTGGGTTAGGAAAGGAGTTAACCCCCATAGACTCAATAGAGTTTGGGTACCAAAATCCACCCCTATGGTATTTGATGTAGGTGTGGGCTCTCACATGACATGAGAATTGTTGGTGCCTTGAGGTGGATGCGTTCCGAGCTTAATGGTGACAATTTTGGATGCATCACTTTCAAGAGGAGTTTGGTGGGAGGACCACCTTGGTTTAGAGACATAGAGATGTACCCTCATGGTTTTAGTAACGATCTCTAACTCCCATTTATGTTTACATGCCTTCATTATTGATTTTAGCATGTTTTAATGTTTCATGATTATTATGATAAATGCCATGATAATTAGATTTGTGACATACATGTATAGTATTTGAGTTACACCCATGTTCATATGAATTATTACTTTTATATTCTCACTTTAGTTTAGCTATCATGTATATCATGACTCTAAACATGTGCATTCTTATAATGATCATATTTATGTTTTGTTTCTATGCTTCATATTTTGATTACATATTTTAGATGTAGTTTTCATTAAAACTTGTGTCAATACTTTTACAACTAGTGAGCCACAAATTGATTATTATATGTTTGTGCTTGATTGCTCACTTGTACCCATTAGATGTACTAGTATAGCTTAGTTTTGATGATTCATGCATTTTGACTTGTATTCTCTATTTTTGTGCATGTTTTTCATGTTTGTGATTAGCTTCATGTATGTGTCTATTTTATCTAAACTAATAGTTATACATATACATCTTTGAGCCACTTGCCTTCATGCATATATTTTTGTGGACTCGTTCATGTTTGGATATGTATGTATACTCTAGTTTGTACAAAACATACATATGCCTTGAAGTTGTATTATTGAAAATTAAATTTTAATGATTTTCGTATTTTCGTTTATAAAGGAATTTCACATTGAGCTTATTGTCTATTTCCATGACTTTGTCTTTCACATTATACTTATACACTCACATCATTCTTGTTTATGCATGATTTATTTTCATGAGACTATATGTGCTTATAGATCTTTGAGTGTTTGATGATCACGTGATTTTTATGTTTCATAGATATTCTCTTATTTTATTCCTTACTTGAAGGATTTCATACTAGTTTGCAATTTTTTCATATAACTAGTTGTGTATTCTTCATTTTAGTAGAGTTTTCAATTGTGTTAAAGCTATTTTCAAACTTATTTTTGAAAACCCTACCCATCAATGGTGGTTGGATGGGCGATTATGCCTAATATGCATTATTGAAAATCTATTAAACATGTGCATGATATGGGTGGTAGGGAGTATGAGTTATACACTTGATCCTTATTGTGTTTTCAATTGGTATCACAATTGACATTTATTTTGTATACTCATATTTGTTTCTATATATGTATGCTTCAACTCAAATAGTATCAATTTTGATTGGTATTTAACTTTTCATACATATATATATGTGTTTTGATTGTACTTACTATATCTTTATATCTTTAAGCACAATTTGGTTATGCTAAGTTTGATTTAGTCCTTAATGACAATTATTTTTAATTGATATCTTATACAAGCTTACACATCATTTTCATTAGTATTTTATAAAGGGGGAGAAAATTCATGTTTTACCTTTCAATCGGTTTTGTTTACCTGTGGTGTCTTACTCCTACTCTTTATGTTGAAAAATGATATCTTAGTTTTCATTTGGTTTCCTATGCTCCTAATGAAAATTATTTTCGATTAGTATATGTTTCATTTTCAATATTGGTATCAAGAATCTTAAATTGATATTATTCTCTATTTGGTATCTCTATTGCAAAATAATTTTAGTGTTTAACTAAAAAGATTGGTTTATGTTTTTCAATTGGTATCAAAAGTGTAAAATATTTTCAGTTGGTACTAATTTTTACAATTGATATCAAGATTACCTACATGTTTATATCTTTCAATTGATATCAAAATTTTTGTTAGTTTTTTCAAAATATTTTATTTATTTTCTTTTGGTATCATAAGTTGGTATCATGATATTTCGATGTATACCTCCGTACTAAATTAATATGTCTTTCAATTGGCATCATAATGTTTTGATTTGTATTGCTTATATGCAAGGAAAGCTTAACATCTTCTCTATATATAGATTCATGTTGAGTGTATGTCATATTGAAGTGATTGACCTTTCTTTGATATGTAATATACGTGTGTAGTAGGAGCTTCACATCTCCTTTTATACATTGCATATTATACTTTATATTGTTAGGATTTAGTCATCTCTTTTCATATAAATGCATGTATGTAGGGGGGTTAACTTCACGTCTCTCCTCTTCATGAATGTGTATAGCATATATACCTTTATTGTTTTGATTTATGTAAAAAGGAAGAAAAATATTTTTTTTTTAGTTTGCACCCCTTTGTTGATGAGTTGACAAAAAGGGGAGAGATATTTGGAGTTTGATATATGTATGTTTGTTTATATGTTGTTTATATGCATGTTTGTTTAAAATTGTTATCTTTTACCATTGGTATCAAAAGCATCTTTTGTTGGTATTGGTATCAAGAGCATCTTTTGTTGTTTTGTTGGTATCAAGAGCAACATTATTTTTAAGAACATATTTATTTTAAAATTGATATCGAAAGCATGTTTATTTCATTAGTATAAAAGATCATATTTGTTTCATTTCCTTATTTTATGCATGTTTATGCATATCTATGTTGAGCATTCATGACATATCTTTATTGTTTATTGCTATGCATGAGTTAAGGAGGAGCTTCTATGAAGCTTAACTTTAATCCATACATATATAACTCCATGAGTTTTATCATCATAAAAAAGGGGGGAGATTGTTGGCCCAAAGGCCCTTCACTCTAGTTTCGATGATGATTAACTCATGTAGTTATAGTTTACTAATAATCTTGTGATATTTAGTTTCAGATATTTGATCAAGATATTAGTAGGTGATTAGCTTCATCAAAGGTGTTTTGGAGCTTTTACATGGTGATTCAAGAGCTCGAGCATCAAGTTCATCTAGCATTCGGTTGGAGTCAAACTGAGTGGATCACATTTGGATCGAGTCGACTTGGAGACGGTGTTCTATAAGAAGACATTGGTTTATTTTAGTATAGTTTGTTTAGATCTCATTGTAAAGATTAAATAGTGTGATATGCTTAAGTTCACAATACACACACAAGTTTCGTGTTTCGGCTTTGGTTTTCGGTTTAACCGATCTTAGTTTTCATGAATAGATAGAATCAAAATAAGTTTACATGGTTTAATGTATATTAGATTTGATCTATATACATCTATACTTCATCTACTTAGAAAAACTTATTTTGATAAGCCTATTCATGTGTTTGGAGTTTTGTATTTAAACAAAACTTATTTTTGAATTTAATATCAAAAACATAGATATAATATCTTTTATGTATATTAGATTCTATCCATATACAATATGCTTCAAAGTTGTTTAAATATCATATTTTTGTATTTACATATATTTTGGAAAAATCGGATTTTCATTTCAAAAATCCAAGTTTCAGAAAATACAGATTTTGGTTTAAGGCAAATTTTCATCTCACAAAAATGATTCAAATTGTTTGAAATATGTGTTGAATTTTTCTCACACATATTTGTATTTCAAAGATCTAATAAGAGCATATTTTTGTGAAATTTATGTGTATTTTATGGGATTTTTTAGTAGCTAAAAAGACAAGTTTTTAAATCCTATAAATGTTAACCAGGCTGTCTGCCAGTCGATCGGACCGGTCGACCGAGGCAGAAGTCGGTCGACCAGATCGGTCGACCGACGTGCACAGGACATGCACGCAGCCAGGGCTGGTGGGCCGGTCGACCGGCAGAGAGCTCTGCTCTTTGTATCCAGTCTCGGTCGACCGGGCCGGTCAATCGGAGTCACAACGGTTAGAAATCTAACCATTGGGCCGGTCGACCGGGCGGTCGATTGGAAGGGCAATTCTGCCCTTTCCAGCTGCCAACGGGCAGATTTGGATTGGGGCTATAAATACCCCATTCCTTGGCTAGTTTTGTATAAGCTTTTAGAGAGCAATTTTTTTCACCTTTACAAGTGTTTAACAGCAAGTTTTCAAAAGAGTTTTTGGGTTTAAAAGATCATTCTTTATTTGTTTTCAATGGTTGAAAAAATCAAAGAAAAATAGAGTATTTGGGATCTTCATTTCTATCAAATTCTAATTATTTTCCCAAGTATTTTTCTTTATTATTTGATTTTAAAACACCTTGATTTTCTCATACTTGAGCTTATCATATCTATCCTATCTATTAGGATCTTTTTTAGTGAGAAAAGATTTGATTTGTGGTCTTTGTGATCACCTTGTGTTGTAAACCTCATTTCCTTGTTGGTATCCCTCTTGTGTAGAGGTGATTGTGGAGGTTGAGTTGGAATCCCTCTAAGTGTAGAGGTGATTGTGGTTGTGTGGCCTTGAGCCTAATTCCTCTAGTGAGAGGTGGATTGTTGTTTGGCTAAGTGCCTATCCCTCATTTATGAGGTTGATATTGTGTTGGTTTGTGCCTTGCCTCTAGTGAGAGGTTGTATTAGCTGAGTGAGGAGTTGTGCACTCCTTAATTGTATTTGCCCAAATCCTCAATGGAGGTTCCCTATGTGGGAAGTCCTGTGTGGACAAGTTAGTGAAAATCCTTCTGTGTGAAGGTGGGGACGTAGAGCTGGGTGTCGAACCTCGAAACATATCCTTGTGTTTGCGTTTGATTCACTTTCTCTAACTCTCTCTCTTTTATATTGTGCCTTGCATTGATTCATATTGTTCATTCATATTTATATGCTTGGTATTGATTGTGTGTATGCCATACTTGTGTTAAACCTAGAGAGCTTCATATAGCACCTCAACTCTTATTCAGAGGAATCAAGAGGAGTTAGTTCAGAGCCCTTCACTGGGAATTCGGCTACATTCTTTGGTTATACTAAGTGTGTTACAATTAGTTTTTAAATTGCGCATTATTTGTCATAAATTAGCCTTACACCTATTCACCCCCTTCTAGGTGTACTTTCACAAAGGCCATTAGCCCTAGTTTTGATGATAACAAAACAATATATAGTTATGTTTTAACAATTTTGTTTAAATAAGTTTCAGGTTAACACAATGTTGCATCGTGGCTTCACCATAAGACTCGCACCTTTAAAAGCCATGAAAGATGTCGATCCGAGAGCGTAAGCATATAGACGAACTCAAGAATCAAGATCGCAAGAGAAGACTATGTAAGATTTGTATTTTTGCTTTTTGCATTTTAGATAGGATTTATAATCGTTTGTTAAAACCAGGATGATATAGGTTGACAACTTTTGAGATTGACACACACACACACACACCATCTTTCATATTCCTAAGTTCTTTTGAAAAAACTTCAAAACAATTCTCTTTTTCATTTTCAAAATCGAGTTTCAGAAAAATCGGTTTTCAATTTAGAAAAGCATTTTTACAAAATATAGTTCTAATTTTGTTTTGTGTTGATCCATGATCAGACACTTTTTCTATCAAGTCCCTAGAACTCTATTTTGTATTTGGAATCAAAGTATATTTTTATCGGACAAAGGTTGACTTCAAAAATATTTACAAAATGTGTTTTTGGCCCATGGCCGGTCGACCGTAAACAGAGCAGAATTGCTCTGGCGGTTGATCGAGCAGTCGACCGACATGCACAAGACTTCTTTGAAGTGTTTTGTGTGCACTTCGGTCGACTGACTATGAGAGCTTTACTCTCGGTTTGGGCACGGTTGACCGACTAGTCGACCGTCAGAGAGCCTTGCTTTCTAATTAGGATAAATGGTAGACTGAACGGTTGACCGCTAACTCCAACGATCGGATAACCAACCGTTGGCGGTCGACCGGCCGGTCGACCGACAGAAGGATTTCCTTCTATATTTTTTCCCAACGGCTATTTTTCTATTTGTCTTTTTCTGGGTCTATCCCCAATGGCTCTTTTAGGTTTTCTCCTCATATTTTTTATCCCCTATAAATAGAGGGACTATAGAAAAACTCATTAACAAGTTTTTAACAAGATTTAGTCATCAAAAATCAAGTTTTAGTGAAAAATATTCATTTTCTCAAAAGATTTTCTTCTTGAGCCTAAATTTCACATTCTTCATTTTTAGCTTGAACCTTCTCTCTACATCTCTACAAGCTATTTTCACTACACAATCTCAAAGAGCTTCACCTCCTCATCTTGGTTATAGAATTGTGCTTGTGAGCCTTTTGTGATCAAGAGAAGATTATCGTTTTTCTTCTATTGTGAAGTTGTAGAGGCTGCGGCTTCAAATGAGCTAGTGAGCTCTGTTGTTAGTGTTACGGCACCGAGAGAGGGCTTGTGATTCCATAGGATTCTAGTGAGAACTTGTAACAGTTGACGATTTAGTGAGATCGGTCATAGTGAATATCCTTCATAATGTTGAAGGCAGGGACGTAGAGTAGTGGCTCGAACCTTGGAACATATCACCGTATTTGCGATAGCTTACTCTATCTCTCTTTACTCAACTCTCTCTTTACATACTTTCTTACTTATCTTGTCTTCTTTTTTGCAAGTATTCTTTGTATTGAGATTGATATTTGCTAGGTTGCTAGCAACTAATTTTTAATTTCGCATTATTTGCCATTTAGTATAGCTATTACCTATTCACCCCCTTTAGGTGATTTAAAATTTGTATAAGAGCCTAACCCTAGTTTTGGTTTAACCACCATAGGGAGATCCTTTCATTTAGCTATATTAATTTGTTGCATTTGCTATTTGTTTGTGCACTCATATTTATTTTCATGGCATCACATGATTTCTCTAGCATCAAGTCTCCATCCAAATTTGATGGGTTGAACTTTCTCATTTGAAAAGTCAAGATGAACCTTTTCCTTAAGTCCGTAGGGGTTAGAGTAGCTAAGGTTATAACCAAGGAATTTCATTGAACCTTATGGTGATGAGGATACTGTTGGCCCAGAGGCCTTCCACTCTAGTTTTGATGATGATTAACTCATATAGTTATAGTTTACTAATAATCTTGTGATGTTTAGTTTCAGATACTTAACTAAGATATTAGTACGTGATTAGCTTCAACAAAGGTGTTTTGGAGCTTTCATATGGTGATTCAAGAGCCCGAGCGTCAAAGTTCATATCTAGCACTCGGTTAGAGTCAAGCTCGGTGGATCACGTTTGGATCGAGTCGACTTGGAGACGGCTCTCTACAAGAAGACTTCGGTACAGTGTTTACTTTATAGTTTAGATCCATTGTTAAAGATTAGATAGTGTGATGTGCTCAAGTTCACAACACACACACTTGTTTAAAGTTTCATGTTTTGGTTTTCAGTTTTTAGTTTAACCGATCTTGATTTTCATAAATAGATAGAATCAACAAGTTTACATGGTTTAATGTATATTAGATTTGTTCTATATACATCTATACTTCAACTATTTAAACAAACTTAGTTTGATAGTCTTATTCATGAGTTTGGAGTTTTGGTATTTTAACAAAACTTATTTTTGGATTTATTGCCAAAAACATTGATATATATATCTTTATATGTATATTGGATTATATCCATATACTATATGCTTCAAAGTTGTTTCAATATCATGCTTTTGTATTTGGATGAGTTTTGGACAAAACGATGTTTCAATTCAAAAATCCAAGTTTTGAAAATACGGATTTTGGTTTTCGGCTAAATTTGTAAGTCACAAAAATGGTTCAAAATTTTTGTAACATGATTTGATTTTGACTCAAACATGTTTGTATATCAAAGTATTATACTAAAACTATTTTTGTGGATTTTTAGAGATTTTATGGGATTTTATCAAAGGAAAAATACCAAGTTTTCAATCCCTTATTAGTCCTATTCCGGCTTCTGCCGGTCGACCGGACCGGTCAACTGAGATAGGAGTCGGTCGACCGAATTGGTCGACCGACGTGCACAAAACGTGCACGCCAGTTTGGCTGGAGGGCCAGTCGACCGAACCGATCGACGGTCGACCGGGTCAGTCGACCGGCAGAGAGCTCTGCTCTCTGTTCCAGGCCACGGTCAACCGGGCCGGTCAACCGCTGCCCCAACGGTCAGAAATTTGACCGTTCGCAGTCGACCGGGCCGGTCGATTGACAGCCGTCCAGGCTGCTGACTGGACCCCAACGGCTAGATTTTTTCTTGGCCTATATATTGGGGTTCTTTGGGCTGTTTTGGACAGATTTTGAAGAGCCAAAAATTCCTATACTCTCTAGTGTTTTTATACAAGTTTCAAAAGAGTTTCGGGCTTTAAAGTTTACATTAGATTTGGTGTTTTTATAGGGTTTGGAAAATCAAAGAAAAGTGATTTTGGGAAAAGAATTTTGGTTCATCTTCTTCATCTTTATTTCTAGTTTTTCCCAAGGATTTTCTTTGAGTATTTTTTTCCATTCCTTGTGTTTTTCTCACACTTGAGCCATATCTTCTATCCTATCTATTAGGATCTTTGTTTTGTGAGAAAAGAAGTTGTTTGTGGTTGAGATATACCACCTAGTTGTAAACCCTCCTACTTTGTGATATTCCTCTTGTGTAGAGGTTGATTATTGGAGCGGTGGTTGGCTCCCTCTATTGAGAGGTGGAGATTGTATTTAGCTCCCTCTAGTGAGAGGTGGAGTTTGTGTTAGAATCCCTCAAGTGTGAGGTGATTGATTTGTATTGGCTAAGTGCCTACCCCTCTTGTGTGAGGTGATTTTTGTGTTGGTTGTGCCTTGCCTCTGTGAGAGGTTGTATTGGTTGAGAGAGGAGTTGTGTACTCCCAATTGTATTTGCCCCAAATCCTCAGTGGAGGTTCCCTGTGTGGGAGTCCTGTGTGGACAAGTTAGTGAAAATCCTTCTGTGTGAAGACGGGGACGTAGAGCTATGTGCTCGAACCTTGAAACATATTCGTGTGTTTGCGATTGATCCACTTTCTCTCTCTCTCTCTCTTACTTTGTGCATTGCAATACATTGCCATATCATTTACATGCTTGTGTTGTTTGTGTGTGCCTCACTTGTGTTTAACCACGAGAGCTTCATATAGCACCTCAACTCTTATTCAGAGGAATCAAGAGGAGTTAGTCCAGAGCCCTTCACCGGGAATTCGGCTACACTCGTTGGTTACATTAAGTATGTTGCAATTAAGTTTTAATTTTCGCATTTTGTTCATTAGATTAGCCGTACACCTATTCACCACCCTCTAGGTGTACTTACAGATACATGGTCCGAAGCAAGCGCCAAGGACCATGAGTTCAATGCTAAGGTACAATATGCACTCACACAAGTATTAAATGATGATAATCTTTCACTTGTTACAAATCTGCTTATGAAGTTTGGAATGGTTTAATTATTACTCATGAGGGTACATTCCAAGTAAAGAGATCCAAAATTGATCTTTTATGCTCTCAATATGAAAATTTCTATACGCTTGATAATGAGAGTATTGATGAGTCGCTTTCTCGTTTCACTGATTGGTCGCTAATGTTGCATATTTAATATCATATGTCCATACTTATTATAGAATAAAAGCCTGCATTGTCCTAATTAATTGTGTGATTTATTTGCGGCCCAATCTTTAAGGAGTTGAAGAGAAATGAGCCCAAAGCCCACCAAAATTCTGAATTAAATCAGAATTAATTCGCACTCACTAAATCAGGGCAAAATCAAGAGGTTGAAACCGGTTGAGAAGAATCCTCTCAGGATCGATCGGTTAAAGCCAAGAATCCAAGGCCATTTCGTCAGAATCCTGGACCCAAATGAAGAAACAAACTGAAGATAAAGGCAGAAAAAACTCCCAGAGAAACCCACCAACAGGGTGTGGCCATCTGGCCACACCCTGGCCGCGGAAACGCGGTCCAAGCCGCGTTTTCGCGGCTTTGTTGGGGAGTTAGGGGGAGCGTTTGCTCCCCCGACCTCCCCGGGATCCTATAGATGTGGGTTATGCCTATAAAAGGCCAGTATCTGCGCTAAAAAGTTGACGCCAATGCAGAGTAGGATTTAGCCTAGTTTTCATTTGTAGTTTAGGTTTTTCTTTTCTTTATTATGTAATTGTAATGTGTATGTAAGCTTAGGATTAGATGATGATTCATGTAAGTAAGAGAGAGAGGCATATGTTGAGAGTGACACCGATGTACCCTCCTCCTTTCTTTCATTGTTTCAAGCAATAAAGGTAAACTTTTATTTATGTTCGTATCTTTACTTTCCTTTTCTTTTGCTTTCTTCTTCCTCTTCTACTTTACCTTGGTTGTATTTGTTGAGTTTACAAGTGAATTCCAAAACAAGTATCACTAAGCTACGTGAGAGCCAGCGATAGTTCATGAAGACGTTCTCCTCTTCCAAGCTCCGCATCACTTCGTTCTTGATATGCTTGACGATATAATGTACACGGGGACTGAGCTCGAGCTTATGATCTATGTGTTGAACGCCTCCGAAGCAAAGGTAGAATATGCAACGGTTTCCAGGTAAGACATCACTCAACCTAGGTAAGTATTCCTTCCTTTTCTTTCCTTTCTCTCATTTCTGTAAATTATATCACCACCTCTTCCAACTCTTTCTTCTCCACTCACTCCATTTGTACATAGTCGCTTTTATTGCTTTCTGATTTTTCCACCTTCTTCATCTTTCATTTTCTTCTAACATAACATAATTCTATACGCTTGATAATGAGAGTATTGATGAGTCGCTTTCTCGTTTCACCAAAATCACTAACAACATATCTTCTTTAGATGACTCCATTGATAATTACCAAATGATAAGAAAGGTCATTAGAGCTCTCTCTAAAGCTTGAAAAGTGAAGACCACAACGTTAAAGGAGCCCAATGATAAGGAAGAAATGGACTTCTCGGGATTCATTGAAAATCTCAAGACACATGAATGAAGATGAAGGTGCGAGAAGAAATGGAGACTCCAAAGAAGAAAGCTATTGCTTTCAAAGCTACTCCCTCCACCAGCGATGAAGAAGATTCATCTGAAGATGGAGATGAAGACTTTGCCACGCTTATTAGGAGAGTGGACAAAATGTTTTACAAGAAAGGAAGACAAAGAAACTTCCAAAGAGAAAAACTTTAAGGAAGATTTGAAAAGAAAGAGGAGATGGGTCCTTATTTTCATTGCAAGAAGACGGGCCATCTCATTGTGAATTGCCCTTCACTAAAAGCCACCACCTCCAAGAACGTGCATAAGAAGAAGGCAATGGTAGCTACGTGGGATGATTCAAAACGGAATCCGAAGAGGAAATTGATGCCGTAGATGTTTGCTTCATGGCAAATGGAGAGGAGAGTTCCAAGATAAATTTTGAAACTTCTCTAGATGATGATGATTTAACTATGAATGAACTTGCATAAGTTTTTGAAGAATTGCAAAATAGGTATGAAATTTCTCTTGCTCAAAACAAAAGGTTGAAAAAGAAAAGTGACTTTTTAAAGAATAAGTTAGATATTGTTTTTAAAGAGAAAAACGAATTATCTATTTCTTTTAAGAAAACGAAAAAGAATTTTGATAAATATAAACTTGTTTTTAAGGGAAAAAGTCCTAATATTGCTTTTAACAAATATGAATTTTTAAATATCCAAAAACATATTGATGTTTTGGATACCACTTTAAAAAAGTGTGCATTTGATATGAACAAATTAAGTTCTATGTTTTCAAAGGGAAATAACCAAAGGAAACATACATCTCATTCATCTCACATACACACCATGAAAAAAATGCACATACACATCAACAAAAGCATGCTTTCATGTATGGCAAAGTGTACACATGTGCACAGTGCGGCTGTGAAGGCCATTTAGTAAAATTTTGTTATGCCAAGTTAAACATGTTAAATAAGAATGTTTGAGTTCGAGAAAGTACTAAACCTATAGGACCCAAAAAGATTTGGGTACCAAAGAACACACCCAACTTAATTGATGTAGGTGTATCGTCCTCCTCCAAAACATAGGGGGAGATGGTACGTTAGTGGTGGATGCATCGAAACTTAAAGGATCAACCGTCATATTGCATCGCTATCAAGAAGTACCTATTTTGGAGATTGCCTATGGTTTGATAACTTCTCCACTTAAAAATTTCAATTCTAGCTAGATCTATATATCCATAAGAATAGCTAGTTGTTTATGTTTGTTAATATGTTTTAAGTTGTGTATACATAATTTTTGTTTGGCTTACTTGTACTTGAGCTTGTCCTTTGACATTGCTTTTGATCTATATACTAGCCCATGAATTGCTTGCCTATGTTTATAGTGTTTATCCATACTCACTTGTTTGATAAATATCTTTGCATGTATTTGTACATAGATTCCTTTATTTGTTCATATACATGTATATATATTTCTTTTTGCATATCTATCATGCACTTGGTTATACTATTTAAACCATGTTTGAGCAACAAATTAAGATAGCAATTGCGCGCCTCAACTCTTATTTAGAGGAATGATAAGGAGAAGCTCAGAACCCGTTAAGGGTATTCGGTTTCAATATCTTGTATTTAATTGCTTAATATATGAGTTTATTATTGCAAAATATATTGCTAAATATAATAAAAAAATTGTTTTGATGTCATTTTTTGTGTTTTCCATGCCTATAAGATTTTTGGTATTATATCTCTGTTTTATGGATAAAAAGATTTAAGTTAAAATATTTTTCAGAACCTTAATTCACATTTAAAAAAAACTGTTTTTGGGTAGTTCTGGTCGACCGAGTTGGCCTGAAATTGGGCCGGTCAATCAAGTGGTCAACCGAGATAACCTGTAACAGAAATTTTTTTTGGGCTTAAGCCGGTCGACCGGTCGGTCAATCGACTGAAACTGAGTTGATCTCGATTAGGCCCCGGTCGACCGGGTGGTTGACCTAGTGTCGGGTCAGTCTGTGATTTTACCCGTTTTAAAACCCTAGCTTCTCCATTTCTTTCTAATTTTCTCTTCCTCCACCGACTCCCTCTCCTTCTCCTCCCTATTTTCCTTCACACTCTCTCTTCCAAGCCTGCTCTAAACTCAAATTTGTCCCTAAAAATTGTTGGATCTCACTTTCAATCTCCGGATTCGCTTGATTTAAAGGTAGAATTTCAGATTTTTCAAGGTATAAACCCTAAATCTCTCAAATCTCCTTTGTTTCATAATTTTTCTTTAAATCTCTCTTTATTTCGTGCCATAATCTTGGTTATTATCTTTCTATCATCACCATATCTAAGAGACTTATATCTGAGAAGGGTAAATAACCCCGAATCCTCTTCAAACTCTTTTGTTTCACAAAATGCATCACATAACTCTTCTGTTATCCACAATAAATATGTGATTTTTGGCAGAACTGTAGTGCTTGCTGACTTTAAGTACTTAAATCTTGCACATATCTTGAACACTAGCTCTTTAGAATACTTAGTCACTATCAAGGAACCTGTCCACCCTGAGTTTGTCATTACTTCTTGATTAATCACATATATTGCATTTATATTGTCACCTTACCATGCTTTTTAGCTAATAAATCCTATTAATAAGTTTTCTTTTTCTTTGCTAAATGTAGGCCCAAGTGCTCAAAGAAAGAAAAGAGAAACAAGCCCAAAAGCCCACCAAATTCTGAGTTAATTCAGAATAAATTCGAAATGAAGAAATCAGGGCTAAATCTTGGCATATCAAGAGGTTGAGAAGAATCCTCCCTGAATCGAGCGATTAAAGCCACAAAACTAAAGGCTGTTTCGTCAACGGTTGGAGCCGAAACAAGAAAACCAGCAGTAGATACGGGCCAAACACTAAACAAGGATCCTCCCCCTTGGGTGTGGCCACGTGGCCACAAAACAGAATCTGTTGGGGGAGCGTTTGCTCCCCCAATCTTCCCGGGATCCTCCTCGTTTGGTTTTTGGTTATAAATATAGGTTTCAGCGAAGAAAAATGCAGCGAAGACTAGGATAAAGTTTTCTGTTTATTTTCTTAGGATTTAGGCTCTTTGTTAGCTAGCATAAAAGTTGTAATCTTGTTATTTACTTTGTAGTCCAGTATCAAAACTTGTGAGAGAGAGGAACTGAGAGTTGTACTTGAAGATTGAAGTGACAGCAATTCAAGAATCAAGCCACATTTCCTTCCACTCTAATTTCGGTATGTCGTGCAATATTTTGCTTTCTTCTTCGTTTTCTATGGATAACTAAACGATTTTTTGGGCTCGCTATCGCAATTCTCTTTTACTCTCCTTCTCTCCTGTTTTCAAAAGAAAAAGACCCGATGACTCATATGAATGCCTTACTTAAAGGCCTTTCTTTTTGAAAGTGTTCTTGAAGGCACATGAGGATGGGTTTGGATTGTTGATTCTCACTTCTTTCATAAACATCTCTTGAATTTTTTTACTTCATTCTTACTTCTTCGCGCTTGATGTTTTAATATTCAATTCTCACGATTTCTTAAAGAAAAGACTCAACTCTTCAACCATCTTATGTGCTTTACTTAAAGCTTTCTAAAAATCAACTTTAAGTTTTGCAAATGATCACTTGAGGCACTTAACATTTTAAGAGAAGAATGAACAATTGAGTAGTGAGATAGTGAGCCCAGATTTGCTTTCTTATTATAAAAACAACCAAAACAATTCTCAAGCTTTCTAAATCACCTTCTCCAAAACCTTTTCTAAAAGTTGCAATTTTTCTTTTAATCATCTCTTTCTTTCCATTCTCTTTTTCATAAAAAACGAACACAATTCCTTGTTTCTAAACGATTCACCGAAAAGCTTCCATCGCATCCCTCCTTGTGGACACGACCCGTTAGCCACAAGCTACACGGTAAATTCTTAACTCATTGATTATTCTTTCTTTTAGCAATCAATTTTTGGCGCCGTTGCCAGGGAGGAAACGGTGTAGTTTTTAACAAGTTTTGTGTGTTGTTTCAGGGACTTGAAGATCAAGATCTAGCATTCAAGCTTTGCAAGAGAAGACTTGCAAATTCTGTGCCCCTACTCTCGAAAGTAGGAAACAGAGTTTTAAGAAATTGCTTTGCAAAATCTGAAAAAATTCATTGGACTACAAAAAACTCTTTTTTGCAGGACATATTGCTCGCAAAAATTTCAGTTTTTATATGTCATATTTGTGCTATTTCTGCTATCCAACATCCCTATTTTAAGTCAACAGTAAAACATTTGTTGAAAAGTTAAAAAATTGATTAGACATTTGCATTTTAGGCACGAGTCTTTTCAATTCATTTGCTTTACTGTTGAAGAGTGCTGGAGCAAGGTACGTACGCATTGCATTCAGAATAGGACTCATTTCTTGGTTGATTTATATCGCTTTGAGTGAATCTTATTTATCTTGTACACTTGCACAAATTGATTTTAAGGGAAACACCCAATAACAAGATAAGGTAGAGATTTAATCACCCTTCCTTGGCCTAAAAATCAGACTCCAAGCACTCACAAACCTAAGCCTAAATAAAATCTGATAGGCGTTGGCCTTAGGGACATCTCGAACTCACTAGGGGATTATCCTAAAGAGGGAAGGTGTTGGAAATTGACTCCTGCCAAATCAGTGTCTAGGAAGGGGATTGAGGGCCGAAAGCCCGAAGATTGGTGGTTACTTAATTAAGGAACGTCTTTGACGGAAAACCTCACACCAATCTTACCCTGACCTGGCTGATTAGCTTGTGGTCAAAGTCTACATTCTACCTCTTGTGGACAATCAACCAGTTAGGAGTTGTCTAGGTCGAGGTTACCTTAGACTAGGCTTGGTTGATTTCTATTGTTGACTGTTGGTTGAACTTGTTTGTGTTTGTGATTGTGTTTGTGTATGCAAGCGTGGTCGAGAGACCCTAATTCATCTAGGTTGACTAGAAACACATCACCACCCAAGTTTGAACCAAGACCAGATCCTGTAATGGCTCAATCAACATCACTGCAGGATAGGTTCTACCCCATTAGGACCTCACTTCCATCTTGCATTCTACTTCCATCAGTTGGTGAATACAATTTTGAGCTCAAGCCTCAATTCATCAACACACTCCCCAAGTTTCATGGCCTAGAGTCTGAAGATGCCTACTTCTTCATAAGAGAATTTGAGAAAGTATGTCTTATGATGAAAATCTCACACCTTGTAGACGATGCTATTAGGTTGAGATTTAACCCTTTCACACTTAAGGATCTAGCAAAGAAGTGGCTCTACAGCTAAGCGGTCGGTTCTATCACATCCTGGGATGGTTTCATCAAGGTCTTCTTGAAGAAATTCTATCCAATCCATAAAACCGCTCTCATTAGAAAGACGATCATGCAACTCAAGCAAGAACCTAGTGAACCGTTCTGGAGGTACTTTGAACGCTTTAAGGACCTCCTTGTCCAATGTCCACATCATGGAATAGAGAAATGGTGACAATGCCAAATTCTTTATGACGGTTTAGACTATTCCACCAAAACCCTTTTAGAAAGTATGTGCCAAGGGGGTTTCTTGCAGAAAGATGAAGATGAAGGATGGGATTTGTATGAAAATCTAGCCGAGAAGACCATCCAATGGAAATCTGCTAGTGAGACCTCTAGGAATCCTAACTCCATCTCTTCAAAAGGAGATCTCCATTCTATCGAATCGTCCATCGCTAATGAGGCTAAGTTAGCTAACCTGGCTAGAAGACTGGAAGCTCTAGAAACTAAAGAACCAAGTCCAGTCAATCAAGTCAGCCCGAACCAATTTCCAACCCCAGGCTGCACCTACTGTCAAGCCATGAATCATGTGTTCGAGGAGTGCCCTGTGTTTCAGGCTTAGCAACCCTACCATGAACCGATGAATGCAGCCTTTTCAAGGCTGAACAATAACCCTTACGCACCAACGTACAATCCCGGCTGGAGAAATCACCCTAATTTCTCATGGAGCCAAAATAACTCTGACCATTCACGATCAAATCATGCTAGCCACTTCCATCATGGTAATAATTCTTCCAATCATCAACCCAACTTCTCCAATTTTCATAATAATTCTCCCAACCATCCACCAAACTTTCCAAATTATCAACAGAATTTTCCCAACCAAGCTCCACAATCCTCCTTTCAGAATCCTCAATTAGAAAGGAGAATGACTGACTTTGAAAGAAACATGGAGAGATATATGAAAAACTAAGATTCTCTCATGCAAACTATCCAGAGGTTAGAGGTTCAAATGAGTCAACTAGCCACTCCACAGAATGAGAGACAAAAGGGTACCCTGCTTAGTCAGCCAGTCACCAATCCGAGGAATTCTCAACAAGCTCATTTGGCCAAGGATCATTCATTTAATCAATGTAATGTTGTGCATACATTGAGGTCAGGAAAGAGAGTTGATAACCAAGTGTCAACATCAACCAATCCCATTCAGCACAACCATAATCAAGCTTCCACTTCATCTAATCCAATTTCTTCCAATTCTGACGAATCTGAAAAAGACAAGTCAGCCAGCCAGGTGTACCAGCCTATAGTACCATTTCCTAATAGGCTGAAAAACAACAAGCAAAATCCTCACATGGATAAGATAATCGAGATATTTAACCAAGTGAAGATAAATGTGCCACTTCTTGATGCCATCCAACAAGTTCCTTCCTAGCTGAGTTTCTTAAGGACATGTGCACTAAGAAGAGAAAGACTAATGTTCCAAAGAAGGTCTTCTTAGCCACTAATATTAGTGAGGTATTATCGGGTCCTATCCCTGTCAAGTACAAGGATCCAGGTAGTCCCACCATTGCCTGCACAATAGGACAAGCCGAGATTAGTCGTGCACTTCTTGACTTGGGGGCAAGTATCAACTTGCTTCCATTCTCTGTGTATCAATAACTCGGGTTGGGCGATCTTAGTCCAACTCGAGTCACCATCCAACTGGCTGACCGTTCTGTTAAAGTTCCAAAAGGGGAGATTAATGATGTCCTGATTCGGGTAGGAGAGTTCATTTACCCTGTCGATTTCATAGTTCTGGAGACACAACCTGTGTCCAACTCAAATCATAGGGCTCAAACTCCTGTTATCCTAGGGCGACCATTCCTTGCTACTGCTAATGCCATCATCAACTGTAGGAATGGGTCTATGAGGTTAACCTTTAGGGACATGACTAGAGAAGTCAATGTCTTCAATCTAGGAAAACAACCCCGCGATATCGAGGACCAAACATTTGAAGTCAACCTAATTGAGAACTTGACAAGTGAACATGGGGAAAAATTGGAGTTAGAAACAGAGAGTGACTTCGAGTTAGAGTCTGATGACTTTAATCTAGATCAGGTTGTAGATTCTGCTGTGAATTGGGCCTCAAACCCTATTTCACCAACAATGGAGCAAACAGATTTGACTAGTCCTACCAGTGAGCCTTCCTCTTCCTTAGAATTGAAAACCTTACCAGCGCATCTCAAGTACGCCTATCTAAGCGAACAAGTGACCTTTCCTGTCATCATTGCCTCCCATTTAAATGACGGGGAAGAAGAAGATCTGAAAGCTGTTCTAAGAAAACATAGGGAAGCCATTGGATGGACTATGACTGATATCAAGGGATTAAGTCCAACCATCGTTCAACATCGAATTCATCTCAATGAAGACGCCACACCTAAGAGAGACCCGCAGCGTAGGTTAAACCCTATAATGCAAGAGGCTGTTCATGCTGAAATCATAAAACTCCTAGACAATGGGATAATTTATCCCATTTCTGATAGCCAATGGGTCAGTCCTGTCCACGCGGTTCTGAAGAAATCCGTTTTCACCGTAGTGTAAAATGAGAACAAAGAGTTAGTTCAAACTCGATTTCCCACGAAGATCCGAGTTTGCATCGACTATAGGAAACTGAATGCTGCAACTCGTAAGGATCATTTTCCACTTCCCTTCATTGATCAAATGCTTGAACGTTTGGCGGGTCACGAGTATTACTGTTTCTTGGACGGTTATTCGGGCTATAACCAGATCCCTATCGCTCCCGAGGACCAAGAAAAGACTACGTTTACATGTTCATTTGGGACATTTGCTTATCATCGAATGCCCTTCGGCTTATGCAATGCCCCAGCAACGTTTCAACGTTGCATGTTGAGTCTTTTCTCTGATATGGTAGAACGATTCTTAGAGATCTTTATGGATGATTTCTCCATATACGGAGATTCATTCACTCAATATCTCCACCATCTAGAACTCGTCCTCCAACGTTGTGCTGAGAAAAATCTGACACTGAACTGGAGAAATGTCACTTCATGGTAAAACATGGAATTGTCTTGGGTCATGAAATCTCCAAGAAAGGAATTGAAGTGGATAGAGCCAAAATCGAGGTTATTGCTAAGCTTCCCATGCCCAAATGCGTTAAGGATATTAGATCCTTCCTAGGACACGCTGGTTTCTACCGAAGATTTATCAAGAATTTTAGCAAAATTGCTAGGCCCTTGACTAATATGTTAGTTAAGGATGTGTCCTTCACTTTCGATGCTGAATGCATAGATTCTTGGGAGAAGCTTAAGAGAGAGCTTATTTCTGCACCAATCATAACTGCACCGGATTGGTCTAAGCCATTTGAGATCATGTGCGATGCTTCCAATTTTGCCATAGGCGCTGTCCTAGGACAATGCATTGATAACAAGCAGCATGTGATCAACTACTCTAGTAGGACTCTCAACGATGCTCAACTGAACTACACTACGACTGAGAAGGAATTCTTGGCAGTAGTGTTTGCCTTAGAGAAGTTTCGTCCCTACCTACTAGGGTCCAAAACCACCATTTTCACCGATCATTCTGCGCTTAGGCACCTCATGATGAAGAAGGATGCCAAGGCCCGACTCATTCGTTGGATCCTCCTTCTTCAAGAATTCGATCTTGAGATTCGAGATAAGAAAGGCGTAGAAAATGTCGTTGCTGACCACCTCTCACGGATCCCTAATTCTCCATGCAACGAATTACCCATAAATGAGGATTTTCCTGATGAACATCTCTTAGCTATCTCTAGGGAACCTTGGTTTGCTGATATAGTGAATTACTTAGTCACAAACCAAACTCCGTCTCATTGGTCCAAAAATAATGTTTACCGGTTCTTATCTCAAGTCCGGTATTTCTTTTGGGAGGAACCGTATCTTTTCAAGTACTGTTCTGACCAAATTATTAGGAGATGCATTCCCGATGAGGAGGTTAAGAGTATTCTATCCTTTTGTCACGAACTTGCATACGGTGGACACTCTAGTCCCCGTAAGACTGCTGAAAAAGTGCTACAAAGTGGGTTTTATTGGCCTACTTTGTTCAAGGATGCTTATGAATTTTGCAAGACGTGCTCTAGATGCCAAATGGTAGGAAGGATTTCAAACCAAAATATGATGCCCCTCAACCCAATTCTAGAAATAGAACTCTTTGATGTTTGGGGCATCGACTTTATGGGTCCATTTCCTAATTCATTTGGGAACCAATACATATTGGTTGCTGTGGATTACGTGTCCAAGTGGGTAGAAGCCATTCCTTGTAAAACTAATGATAACAAAGTTGTCATAAAGTTTTTGAAAGAGAACATTTTTTCCCGCTTCGGAACCTCTCGTGCTATCATCAGTGATAATGGCACTCACTTTTGCAATAGATCTTTTGAAGCTCTTATGCGAAAGTATGCCATAACTCACAAGTTGTCCACACCTTATCATCCTCAAACCAGTGGGCAAGTTGAGGTTTCAAATAGACAGGTCAAGCTTATATTGGAGAAAACTGTGAACCAAAACCGGAAAGATTGGTCCATCAAACTCGTAGATGCTCTATGGGCCTACAGGACCGCTTTCAAGATGATTCCAGAAATATCTCCCTATAGGTTAGTCTATGGCAAACCTTGTCACTTGCCCGTTGAGTTAGAGCACCGAGCCTTATGGGTAATCAAGCAGTTGAATTTCGACTTGACTATGGCCGGTGACTTTCGGAAATTACAAATTTCCGAATTGGAAGAATTGAGAAATGAAGCCTATGAAAATGCTAGGATCACTAAAGAGAGAGTCAAGATTTTCCATGACAAGAACATCATAAGAAAAACCTTTGTCGCCGGACAAAAAGTCTTACTTTATAATTCTAGGCTTCATCTTTTTTCAGGAAAATTGAAATCGAGATGGACTGGGCATTCGTTGTAAAAATCGTGTTTCCACACGGTGCAGTTGGGATCAGTGACCCCAAGAATGGAAATGACTTTAAGGTAAATGGTCAACGCCTTAAACCTTTCTTGGAATCGGTGCCGGTAAATGAAACGGCAATGGATCTTTTTGACCCAGTGTATCGTTAACTTTCCTCCTTTCCATTTTATTTCGTGCACTTATACATTTCTTTCATACATTGGGGACAATGCATGAGATAAGTGTGGGGGAGGGTTCTAACATGACTGATATAAAAAAAAAAGAAGAAAAAAATGGATATAAAAAAAAACTTTTTGAAAGGGGTAGACAATATTTTGATATATTTTTTTGTAAGAAATTAAGTCAATTTTAAGGAATAGGAGAATCATAATTAGGATTTCTTACACTTGGTCAAAACAAGATAACTTATTTGATTTTTAGGGTTAGGAAGAAAATTTGTGAAAGTAATTTAGTCTTGATATTTACCTTGATGAAATATGCATACAAAATACACTTACACACTTAGGGTTTAAAAACAAAGACTCTTATGCCTTATAAAAAAATATGATTAAAAAAAAACAAGTCTAATTATTGATTAGCTAGGTGCTTTGGCCTAAGCAAGCCTTAGTATTTATGTAAAAGATAATTAGATAAGTTTGAAAAAAAAAGTGTATATAAATCCTCTGATTAAGCTGGGTATTTATGCCTCATGAAGCATAAGTATTCACGCCTAAAAGGGGTACATCTTATAAATAAAAATCTTGGTTTCGTGGCCTTATCTGCTCGAGTGTTTAAGTCCTTAGGGGTGTTTTCTCACCTGGTGCCCTAAAACTGTCCGGTTTGGGTGTCACCGACTGAATGCTCGTTACATGGGCAGATTAGAAAGCCTAATGAAATTGAGGAATAAATTTCACCAAAAATAAATAAATATAAGGCATAGGAGTTAATGTTAAAGAACCCTTAGTCAACTTCACAGTCACGATGGTGCATACGACTCAGGGTAAATTAATAGACTAGATGAGAAGTACAATTTGACTCCTTACTTTAATTGATAACATGTTTTTGAATAGAGACTGAGTTTAGGAATGAAAAATTTGATATTCCTATAACTTATAGATTACTTAAACTCTCACAAATATACTTCAAATATTTTCTCCTTTAAAAAAATAAAAAAAATGCTTTTCGAAAATACTAACTTTTTTCTCTTTTTTTGGATTTTGTGGGTGCAATCCACTGAAAACTCTCACGAGACAAAACTCGTCCTCTAGGGGTAACCTAGAGGTTTAATGGCCTGTTGCACATGCTCAGTGCAATCGAGTGATCTGCGAAAGTGGTCTAATAATTGATTAGAATTAGTCTGATGTTTTGCTCGAGGGCGAGCAAAAAATAAGTGTTGGGGTGTGATTAGTCACATATATTGCATTTATATTGTCACCTTACCATGCTTTTTAGCTAATAAATCCTATTAATAAGTTTTCTTTTTCTTTGCTAAATGTAGGCCCAAGTGCTCAAAGAAAGAAAGAGAAACAAGCTCAAGAGCCCACCAAATTCTGAATTAATTCAGAATAAATTCAAAATGAAGAAATCAGGGCTAAATCTTGGCATATGAAGAGGTTGAGAAGAATCCTCCCTGAATCGAGCGATTGAAGCCACAAAATCAAAGGCTGTTTCGTCAACGGTTGGAGCTGAAATAAGAAAACCAGCAACAGATACGGGCCAAACACTAAACCAGGATCCTCCCCCCTTGGGTGTGGCCACTTGGCCACACCAGGGCCGCGGAAACGAGGCCCTAGCCGCGTTTTCGCAGCCAAACAGAATCTCTGGGGGAGCGTTTGCTCCCCCAATCTTCCCGGGATCCTCCTCGTTTGGTTTTTGGCTATAAATATGGGTTTCAGCAAAGAAAAATGCAGCAAAGACTAGGATTAAGTTTTGTGTTTATTTTCTTAGGATTTAGGCTCTTTGTTAGTTAGCATAAAAGTTGTAATCTTGTTATTTACTTTGTAGTCCAGTATCAAAACTTGTGAGAGAGAGGAACTGAGAGCTTGTACTTGAAGATTGAAGTGACAGCAATACAAGAATCAAGCCACATTTCCTTCCACTCTTGTTTCGGTATGTCGTGCATTATTTTGCTTTCTTCTTCGTTTTCTATGGATAACTAAACGGTTTTCTGGGCTCGCTATCGCAATTCTCTTTTACTCTCCTTCTCTCCTGTTTTCAAAAGAAAAAGACCCGATGACTCATATGAATGCCTTACTTAATAGCCTTTCTTTTTGAAAGTGTTCTTGAAGGCACATGAGGATGGGTTTGGATTGTTGAATTCTCACTTCTTTCATGAACATCTCTTGAATTGTTTTTACTTCATTCTTGCTTCTTCGCGCTTGATGTTTTAATATTCAATTCTCACGATTTCTTGAAGAAAAGACTCAACTCTTCTAACCATCTTATGTGCTTTACTTAAAGCTTTCTAAAAATTAACTTTAAGTTTTGCAAATGATCACTTGAGGCACTTAACATTTTAAGAGAAGAATGAACAATTGAGTAGTGAGATAGTGAGCCCAGATTTGCTTTCTTATTATAAAAACAACCAAAACAATTCTCAAGCTTTCTCAATCACCTTCTCCAAAACCTTTTCTAAAAGTTACAATTTTTCTTTTAATCATCTCTTTCTTTCCATTCTCTTTTTCATAAAAAATGAACACAATTCCTTGTTTCTAAACGATTCACCGAAAAGCTTCCATCGCATTCCTCCTTGTGGACATGACCCGTTAGCCACAAGCTACACGGTAAATTCTTAAACTCATTGATTGTTCTTTCTTTTAGCAATCACTTCTACTCTAATCTAAATTTTCAAGATAATAATATCAGATCTAGAGTTCTGAGCAAAGATATTAACATCTCTTTAAATAAATTTGCCCATCTGCTACACCTCTCTTAAGAGAGTGTAGACATATACAATGTTGATTTAGATGTTTTTGAGTATCCTGACGGTGAACCTGCCCTCACCGCCTCTCTGTTACTCCACGATGATGAGAACCCGACCCTAGTTAGGAATGAGAAGGTGAAGTACTACACGCTCACCGCCCAAGTCCTAATTAAGATAGTGTTCTATAATCTCCTGCCAAAATTTGGAGAATATAGTCATGCTAGGAAATCTGCTCCTCTCTTGATCTATTGCCTTCTGAAAGGTGATTGCTAAAATGAATGAAACAACCAATGAGTTAAGAATGTACCATGTAGCTTGTGGCTAATGGGTCGTGTCCACAAGGAGGGATGCGATGGAAGCTTTTCGGTGGTTCGTTTAAAACAAGAAATTGTGTTCGTTTTTTAGGAAAAGAGAATGGAAAGAAAGAGATGAATGAAAGAAAAATTACAACTTCAGAAAAGACTTTGGAGAAGGTGATTTAGAAAACTTAGAAATTTCTTTGTTGTTTGTATTAATAGAGAAAGTCTGGGCTCACTATCTTACTACTCGATTGTTCTTTCTTCCCTTGAAAAGTTAAGTCCCTCAAATGATCATTTGCAAAAATTAGAGTTATCTTTTAGAAAGCTTTTAGTAAAGCACATAAGATGTTTTAGGAAAGTTGAGTCTTTTTCTTCAAGAAATCGTGGAATCGAATGTTAAAACAGCAAGTGCGAAGAAAGAAGAATGAATTAAAAATGATTCGAAAGATGTTCATATAAGAGTTGTGAATTCAACTATCACACCCATCCTCATGTGCCTTCAAGAACACTTTCAAAAAAGAAAGGCTTTTAGTGAGGCATTCATATAAGTCATCGGGTCTTTTTCTTTTAAAAACAGAAGAGAAGAAAAACGAGAGAGTTCGATAGCAAGCCCAGAAAAAGTGTTTAGTTACTCATGGAAAGCGAAGAAAACAACGACATAATATAAAGCATACCGTACTGCAAGTGAACGAGAAATCGGCCCGACTTTTGTATTGTTGTCACTTCAACCTTCAAGTACAAGCTCTCAGTCCTCTCTTACAAGTTTTTGAAACTGGACTACAACTTAAAAAGAAAGATTACAATTTTCTTTCTAGCTAACAATGAGCCTAGATCCTAAGAAAATAAGTGCAAAATTTAATCCTAGTCTTCGCTGCCTTTTTCTTTGCTGAAACATCTATTTATAGCCAAAAACCCAAGGTAGGAGATCCCGGGAAGATTGGGGGAGCAAACGCTCCCCCAACTGCTTCTGTTATGCCGCGAAAACGCGGCTTGGGCCGCGTTTCCGCGGCATTGGTGTGGCCAGGTGGCCACACCAAAGGGAGGGGAGCTGCTGGTTTGAAGGGGATCTCGCATCTTCAGCTGGTTTTCTTGTTCCTACTTCAACCGTTGACGAAACAGCCTTTGATTTCCTGGCTTCAATTGCTCGATTCAGGGAGGATTTTTCTCAGCCTCTTGATTTGCCAAGATCTAGCCCAGATTTCTTCACTTCGAATTTATTCTGAATTAATTCAGAATAAAGTGGGCTTTTAGGCTTGTTCCTCTTTTATTTCTTTGAGCATTTGGGCCTACATTTAGCAAAGAAAAAAGACACTTATTAATATCATTTATTAGCAAACAAGTGTGGTAAAGTGACAACATAATGCAATGTATGTGACAAATCATACCCCCACACTTATCTTTTGCTCGCCCTCGAGCAAAACATTAGACTAACTCGAATCAATTATTAGACCACTTTCGCAGGTTACTCGATTGCCCTGAGCATGTGCAATAAGCCGTTAAACCTCTAGGTCACCCCTAGAGGATGAGTTTTGTCTCGTGAGGGTTTTCAGCGGATTACACCCACAAAATCCAAAAGGAAGAGAAAAAGGTTAGTATTTTTGAAAAGCATTTTTTTTCTCTCTTTTTTTTGGAAGGAGAAAATATTTGAAGTATATTTGTGAGAGTTTAAGTAATCTATAAGTTATAGGAATATCAAATTTATCATTCCTAAACTTAGTCTCTATTCAAAAATATGTCATCAATTAAAGTAAGGAGTCAATTTGTACTTCTCATCTAGTCTATTAATTTACCCTGAGTCGTATGCACCATCGTGACTGTGAAGTTTACTAAGGGTTCTTTAACATTAACTCCTATGCCTTATATTTATTTATTTATGGTGAAATTTATTCCTCAATTTCATTAGGCTTTCTAATCTGCCCACGTAACGAGCATTCAGTCAGTGACACCCAAACCGGACAGTTTTAGGGCACCAAGTGAGAAAACACCCCTAAGGACTTAAACACTCGAGCAGATAAGGCCACGAAATCAAGGTTTTTATTTATACGGTGTACCCCTTTTAGGCGTGAATACCTATGCTTCATGAGGCATAAATACCCAGCTTAATCAGAGGATACACATTTTTTTTCCAACTTATCTAATTATCTTTTGCATAAATACTAAGGCTTGCTTAGGCCAAAGCACCTAGCTAATCAATAATTAGACTTTTTTTTTATCTAATTATCTTTTGCATAAATACTAAGGCTTGCTTAGGCCAAAGCACCTAGCTAATCAATAATTAGACTTGTTTTTTTATATATATATATAAGGCATAAAAGTCTCTGTTTTTAAACCCTAAGTGTGTAAGTGTATTTTGTGTGCACATGTCATCAAGGTAAATATCAAGACTAAATTACTTTCCCAAATTTTCTTCCTGACCCTAAAAATCAAACAAGTTATCTTATTTTGACCAAGTGAAAGAAATCCTAATTATGATTCTCCTATTCCTTAAAATTGACTTAAATACTTACAAAAAATATATCAAAATATTGTCTACCCTTTCATTTTTTTTTGTTTTTGTTTTTATCAGTCATGTTAGTCATGTTAATCCTCCCCCACACTTATCTCATGCATTGTCCCCAATGTATGAAAGAAATGTATAAGTGCATAAAATAAAAAAAAGGAAGAAAGTTACCGATACACTGGGTCAAAAAGACCCATTACCGTTTCATCTACCGGCACCGATTCCAAGAAAGGTTTAAGGCGTTGACCATTTACCTTAAAGTCATTTCCATTCTTGGGGTCACTGATCTCAACAGCACCGTGTGGAAACACGGTTTTTACAACGAATGGCCCAGTCCATCTAGATTTCAATTTTCTTGAAAAAGATGAAGCCTAGAATTATAGAGTAAGACTTTTTGTCCAGGGACAAAGGTCTTTCTTATAATGTGCTTGTCATGGAAAATCTTGACTCTATCTTTAGTGATCCAAGCACTTTCATAGGCCTTATTTCTCAATTCCTCCAATTCGGAAATTTGTAATTTTTGAAGGTCACCGGCCTTAGTCAAATCGAAATTTAACTGCTTGATTGCCCATAAGGCTCGGTGCTCTAACTCAACGGGCAAGTGACAAGGTTTGCCATAGACTAACCTATGGGGAGACATTCCTAAAATCGTCTTGAAAGCGGTCCTGTAGGCCCATAGAGCATCTACAAGTTTGAAGGACCAATCTTTCCGGTTTTGGTTCACAGTTTTCTCCAATATAAGCTTTACTTGTCTATTTGAAACCTCAACTTGCCCACTGGTTTGAGGATGATATGGTGTGAACAACTTGTGAGTTATGGCATACTTTCGCATAAGGGCTTCAAAAGATCTATTGCAAAAGTGAGTGCCATTATCGCTGATGATAGCACGAGGGGTTCCAAAGCGGAAAAAAATGTTCTCTTTCAAAAACTTTATGACAACTTTGTTATCATTAGTGAGCCCAGACTTTCTCTATTAATACAAACAACAAAGAAATTTCTAAGTTTTCTAAATCACCTTCTCCAAAGTCTTTTCTGAAGTTGTAATTTTTCTTTCATTCATCTCTTTCTTTCCATTCTCTTTTTCCTAAAAAACGAACACAATTTCTTGTTTTAAACGAACCACCGAAAAGCTTCCATCGCATCCCTCCTTGTGGACACGACCCGTTAGCCACAAGCTACACGGTACATTCTTAACTCATTGGTTGTTTCATTTATTTTAGCAATCAATTTTTGGCGCCGTTGCCGGGAGCTGCTGGTTTGAAGGGGATCTCGCATCTTCAGCTGGTTTTCTTGTTCCTACTTCAACCGTTGACGAAACAGCCTTTGATTTCCTGGCTTCAATTGCTCGATTCAGGGAGGATTTTTCTCAACCTCTTGATTTGCCAAGATCTAGCCCAGATTTCTTCACTTCGAATTTATTCTGAATTAATTCAGAATAAAGTGGGCTTTTTGGCTTGTTCCTCTTTTATTTCTTTGAGCATTTGGGCCTACATTTAGCAAAGAAAAAGACACTTATTAATATCATTTATTAGAAAACAAGTGTGGTAAAGTGACAACATAATGCAATGTATGTGACAAATCAAAAGGCATTAGAGTCAAATCCCAAAGCTCATCATCGACTTCATATTTTCTAAGCACCTCCTGATCTCAGACCGACACTTACCTTTTGGGATGCTCATTACCCGTTTACTCAAGCTATTAAAATTTGACCTTTCTTCTGAACGATTAATTGAACCATCCGTTGACATCAACAACACATTCTTCAAGCGGATGCATGCTAGGGAGTGTGCTCCTGTTCCTCATCCCCCTTCTATCATTCAATCTGTTGCTCCTAGATCCTCTCCAGCCTCCTCAGCCTCTGTTGAGTCCTATACTGCTCTCTCTGCTCAACTTCGTAAACATGATTTCAAGATGACTCCTTATCTTGATTCAGTAGGAATTTCAGAACGATCTAACTTATATCTGCTCATCCAGTCGCTAACTTTAGACTTGTGTCGACGAGAGCTAGTAGGCACACTTGGCCTGTTTCTCTTCCGAGCAGTCACGCGCAACCTCTTCCTGCATCGGGTCCTCCAGTTGACCTCTGGGTAGCTCTTCCAGCTCCTTCTGAGGCACCGGCTCCTCTTGAAGATCCAGACTTTCAGGAAGAGTGACCCCTTTTGTGTTGATGACAAAAAAAGGGAGAGAGATTTGGAGTTATCTTGGAGTTTATAATTTCATGTCTTTTTGGTTATGTACTCATTTATTTTGGACTTGTATTATTTGTGTTTTAGACATGTAGTATTTATTTTGGACATGTATTTTGTGGTTTGAAACTTGTCTTGTTATTGGCATGAACCTTTATATGGATAATTTCTTTTATAATATCACTGCTGTTTTGGGAAGTTATATATCTCTTTTATGGTTGATATTTGATACATATCTTTTATGTTTTGTATGTGGTGTGTTTGTGTTCTTGATTATCCTTTGTATACTATCCATCTACCACTTGTTTTGGAGGTTGAAGGTTTTAGATGGTTGGAAGATACCGTTTGTGCATACACTCTTGTAATTCTGTATTCTTGGTATGCATAGATTGGTTGCATAGAGCTTATTTGATATATCTTATTCATATGCTATTATTGATGCATCTTGCTTATGTCACATTTGATATATGCATATGTTTAGGGGAGCTTCACCTGAAGTCTCTTCCCAAATTATTTGTGATAACTCCATGTGCTTTGTCATCATCTAAAAGAGGGAGATTATTAGCCCAAAGGCCATTAGCCCTCGTTTTGATGATAACAAAATAAGATGTAGTTATGTTTTAACAATTTTGTTTAAATAAGTTTCGGGCTAACACCATATTGCATCGTGGCTTCACCATAAGTCTCACACCTTTAGAAGCCATGAAAGATGTCGATCCCAGAGCATAAGCACACAGACGAGCTCAAGGATCAAGATTGCAATAGAAGATTATACGAGATTTGTATTTTTGCTTTTTACATTTTAGATAGGATTTATTATTGTTTGTTAAAATCAAGATGATATAAGTTGATAGCTCTTGAGATTGACACACACACATCTTTCATATTCCTAAGTGCTTTTGGAAAGACATCAAAATAATTCTCTTTTCCATTTTAAAATCGAGTTTTGAAAAAATGAGTTTTGGAAAAATGAGATTTTGATTTAGAAAAATATTTTTACAAAATATAGTTCTAACTTTATTTGGTGTCGATCCATGATCGCACACTTGTTCTTTCAAGTCCCTAGAACTCTATTTTGTGTTTAGAATCAAAGTATATTTTTGTTGGAAAAAGATTGACTTCAAAAAGATTTACAAAATATATTTTTGGCCCATGACCGGTCAACTGTAGAAAGAGCAGAATTGCTCTATCGATCGATTGAGCGGTCGACCGACACGCACAAGACTTCTTTGAAGTGCTTTGTATGCATTCGGTCGACCGACACGCACAAGACTTCTTTGAAGTGCTTTGTATGCATTCGGTCGACCGAACTGTGAGAGCTTTGCTCTCGGTTTGGGCACGATCGATCGTCAGAGAGCCTTGCTCTCTGGTTGAGATAAACGGTCGACCGCTAACCCCAATGGTCAAAAATCCGACCGTTGGCGGTCGACCGACAGAAGGATTTCCTTTTGTATTTTTTCTCAACAACTATTTTTCTGTTTGTCTTTTTTAGGGTCTATCCACAATGGCTCTTTGGGTTTTCTTCTCAAGTTTTCATCTCCTATACATAGAGAGACTGTAGAAAAACCCATTAACAAGTTTTCAACAAGATTTAATCATCAAAAATCAAGTTTAGTGAAAAAATTCATTTTCTCAAAAGATTTTCTTCTTGAGCCTAAATTCCACATTCTTCATTTTTATCTTGAGCCTTCGCTCTAAATCTTTACAAGCTATTTTCATTACACAATCCTAAATAGCTTCACCTTTTCATCTTGGTTATAGGATTGTACTTGTGAGCCTTTTGTGATCAAGAGAAGATCACCATTTTTCTTCTATTGTGAAGTTGTAGAGGTTACGGCCTCAAGTGAGCTAGTGAGTTCCGTTGTTGGTGTTACGACACTGAGAGAGGATTTGTGAGTCTATAGAGTTCTAGTGAGAACTTGTAACGGTTGACGATCTAGTGAGATCGGTCATAGTGAAATTCCTTCATAGTGTTGAAGGCGGGGGCGTAGAGCAGTGGTTTGAATCTCAGAACATATCATCGTGTTTTTGATTGCTTACTCTTTTTCTCTTTACTCTACTCTCTCTTTACATACTTGCTTACTTATCTTGCCTACTCTTTTGCAAGTATTCTTTATGTTGAGATTGATATTTGCTAGATTACTAGCAAGTAATTTTAATTCCACATTATTTGCTATTTAATATAGCCATCACCTATTCCACCCCCTCTAGGTGATTTACACAACCAGCCACACCACCATCATATAGCAGCCCGGGCAGCACTGAGATCCGCCAGAGATCCGCACGACCATCGAGCACCTCATCCATCTCCGCGGAGATCCGCTGGAGCCCGAGCAGCACCCTTTCTCCTCTGTCCCCATGAGTCTCTTTCCCTATTTTCTCTGTGCATGTGTGAGTATGTTTGTGTTGTTTACGTGTGTTATGTTTGTGGGTGTTGTATCCGTGTGTATGTGTGTTTGCGTATAATTGTGTATACGTGTATTGCGTATGTATACATATATTTGTATATATGTTTATGTATACATGTGTGTACATGTGTGAATATATATATGAATGTGTTACAGTGGTTCAACCGGAGTCGCATTTGCGAAAAATCCGGATTCATGTTCGCAAAGTGCCGATATGCCAGGCGATTCGAAGATCGACACACGAGGTGATTTGGAGATTTGGACCGGTTCGTGTAGTGCAGACCAGATGGCAATTCAGGCCCAGAACAACGTTATTTCATATGAGTGTTTATTTTTTTATTATTATTTAGATGTTTCGTTTATTTTATCAGTATGTTTATCCGTATCATTTCATGTGATATTAATAAGTATTTATTTTATTTGTTTTCTTTATTGGTGTGTTTATTTGTATCATTTCATGTGAGTTAGTAAAGTGTTAATCAATTATTGCACATAAGAGATGAGTTCTTGATTTAGTTAGTAATAGATCTAGTACCTGGATAGTATGAGAGTTTGGGGTGAATTGGAACTTGCATTTGATGATTGATGAGTTGATAAGGACTAGTGATTGAGGCTTTACCTACACAAAAAATACAAAATTTCAGAACTTAAGAATAAAATTGCTAGGTACTCAATACTACCGCATAAAAAATGGGCATGCGGGTTGTGATCCACAAGGAGAGACTAGCCATGAAAGCTTTTAGTAAGCTCCCTTTTAGTTCACTAAAGATGGATAAAAGTCTTTTTTGTTCTTATAAAGAAAAGAAAAAAGAATCTATATTAAGTTAAGAAGAAAGTGATAGATTGAGAAGGTGGAGAAAATGAAAAATAAATTTATACAAAGAAATAGAAAGAGTAAATCAAAGAGAGTTGTTTTTTGAAATCGTTTAAATGAGAATACAGAAAAGAAATGTTTACTTACCTTTTCAGCGCTTATTTATCTTGAATCGGTCTCGATGACTTACCTTGTTTTTTGTAGGTGAGCAGAGCATGGTCTATAGGATCTTCTCCATTCCCGATCTACACTATGAATTAAGAGGTAAGCTAAACTAAGGAACAATTATCCATCATCATAAGCCATCAATGGCACTTGCAATGGAAGACAGTTTCGAGGCTGTAGGAATCACTTAGATTTACAAGCATTTAGAGGAAAGCAAACAAAAATAAGAGTAAAGAAGAAAAGAAAACTTTGATTTGATTCAAATAATAATGGAAGAAAAGAAAACTTACTTACACCAGTGTCACCCTCAGTATAAGCTTCACTATCATTCCTCTATAAAACTCTCCTCTCCTCTCAATTACATAAATAAAATAAAAATTATATAAAAGAAAAATAAAAATCCTAAGTTACAGACTATAGAATAGCCTAACCTATACTCTCTGCTGAATCCTTCTCTCTGGCCTTAGAATTTGCCGGTATTTATAGCAAAAACATAAGGGGGGAGAGCGTCTGAAGATAGGGGGAGCAAACGATCTCCATATCTCAATTGTAATGCGGCAAAAATGTGGTATTTGTGGCATTTTTGTGGGCTAGATATGGCCAGATCGCCACATCCAGGACGTGCGAGCCTCTGATCTCTCGAACATTCTTTATCTCCTGATAGATTTTTAGTTTGGGCTCTGGATTCATCTATATCGCTGTTGATCTTCAGCTAACCAAAATAGATCCATCAAAATCTGAATTTAACTAGTTTTCATTTGGTGTTATCTCACTGATTTGCTCTGATCTTTAGCTGACAATTGTCCTAATCTTTGATTTTGATTTAATCTGAACTTTAGTGGGCTGTTGGGCTAATTTTCTATTCCTTCTTCTTTTATAAAGGCCCTGCAAATAATTAGACAAAAAAAGATAATTAAAGCAAAGTTTATCAAACAATAAATATGAGAATATGATGATAAATATGCAATATCAGTGACCGATCACACCCCCACACCTATCTTTTGCTCGTCCCTGAGCAAAACAATTAAAAAATGAAACAAAACTAACTTAGTTTAACTCACTTTCGTAGAAATCACAGTTGCACTTAGAATGTGCAACAAACTGTTAAACCTCTAAGTTATCCCCTAGAGGATTAGTTTTGTCTCGTGAGGGTTTTCAGTAGATTACACCCACAAAATCCATAAAGAAACAAAAACAAAGTGTTAGGATTTTCAAAATGCATTTTGAAAAAGCGATAAAATATTTGAAGTATTATTGTAAGAGTTCAAGTAATCTATAAGATATAGAAAAATCAAAATTTTCATTCCTCAACTTAGTCTCTATTCAAAAACTTGTTATCAATTAAGGTAAGGAGTCAAACTGTATATCTCATCTACTCTATTATTTTACCCTAAGTCATATGCATCTCGTGACCGTGAAATTTTGACTAGAGGTTCTTTAACTATAACTCTTATGCCTTATTTTTTTTTTATATTTTTGGTGGGATTGTCCTTAGTTCTATTAGGCTTTCTAATCTGTCCATATGACAAGCCTTAGATCGATGACCCCAAACCAAATGGTCTTAGTGCACCAGATGAGAAAACACTCAAAGCATTTAAGAACTCGAGCAAATAAGGTCACAGAACTAAAGGCTTTTATTTATAAGAGGGATCGCTTTTAGGCGTGAATACTTATGCTTTATGAGGCACAAATACTCAGCTTAACAGAGAATTTTGATATATATATATATATATATATATATATATATATATATATATATATATATATATATATATATATATTTCTTTTTTTATAAGGCATAAGAATCTTTATTTTTAACCTTAAGTGTGTAAGTGTATAAAGTATGCATATTTCATCAAGATAAAAATCAATTCAAATTTTCTTCCTAACCCTAAAAATCAAACAGATAATCTTATTTTAACCAAATATAAGAAATCCTAATTATGATTTTCTTATTCCTTAAAAATTAACTTAATTTCTTACAAAAAATAGGTCAAGATATTGTTTTTCTTTTCAAAATGTTTTTAAAAGCAAAGAAAATATTAATATATTTTTAAATAAAAAGAAAACCTATGTTGCTAGAACCCTCCCCCAACACCTATCTTATGCACCGTCCTCAATTTATGAAAGTGCATAAATGCATGAAAAAGAAGAAAGAGAAGGAAAATGTTATCTCAAGGTCGTGGTTCTAGTGGTGGTCAGATTGGACCAAGCGTTGCTACCCAATCAAGATAATGTGGTGGTTCACGGAACCTACCTTTATTGACCTCTTTTTTATTTACATATTTACAATCTCCAATATGAATAGGATCATGAAAGATCTTATCATGAGATTTATTCTCTTTACATGACCAATCTTGAAAAATCATCACGGAATCCTTATGGTCTATTCTATATCCAACAAAAGAATATGACTTGGTAGAATGGTTGACTTGGGCTCAAGAGTGATAGGTTCGGGAACTATTACTAACCAAGAAAAATCAAGTGTAGCTTCGAGAGTCGGTATTGGTTCAATAGTTGGGTCCAAACCAAAGAAGTGAAATTTGCATTCTTTTTCCATCAATGAAATATGACTATTCAAAAGAGGTGATTCAATTTCAAAATCTATGGATAAAGGAATCAATGTTGGCTCAAAAAATGGGTCCAACTTGGGTAAGGTTACCGGAGTCAATATAAATTCAAAAATTGGAATTTAATCACAAAGTTTTGGATCGGGGTCACATTCACATTCGAGTTCAATTTCATTGAAATAAAAACTTGTCAATTTATCAATGGGTTGATATTGGTCAAGTTTAAGGTTTTGTGCTGAAATTGAATCTTGGTCAAAGTCTTCAAGATACCATGATTCTTGGTTTTAATCAATATGGCTAGAAGTGTCGGGAATAATCAAAGATTGGGTAGGGAGAGTTTTCTTATTCCTATTTATGTTTTCCAATTGACTAAATCTTGCTTCTATCATATTTAAAGGATCGTTTTGAAATTGAATCATAGATTCCTTACTCTTTTCTAAGTCGGCATATTCTTCTTGTTGTTAGACTTGAAAAATGGAGTAAGGATCTTAAATTTGTAAATTTTGATGGGATTTCGAGTCTTCTAGATTTTGAATTCGCCGCTCAAGCCCTTCTAAGGCTTCCATCCTCTTTTCCCAGTCAATTGGTTCTTTATTAGTTGTTGGGGAAAAAGAGTATATGAAACAGGTTGTAGGTAAGTTGGTTGACTATATGAGGTGAGTTGTATCCCCACTGATTCTATAAAGAGTGGTATGATTGTTTCAATCCTGTTCATAATATTAGGACTGGGGCATATATTGATTCAGATAGGACAATTTTCGCATACTTGGTTAGTTAGAGTTATGAGATGCCGGGTTGGTAATATCCCTAAAAAAGTCGGGGTAAAATATGAATCACTATTTGCATAGGAATAATTGAGATTATAATCCATATCACTAAGATGACAAAAACAAAAATAAATAATAAGCAACAAACAGACAAACAAATAAAGAAAAAATCTAGTCTAAGTTAGAGTAGACCTTAAACCTAGACGACTCCTAACTGGTAAACTGTCCACGAGGGTATATTGTTGAATCTGACCACAAGTTAATCGGTCAGATAGAGGCAAGACCAGTGGGAGGTATCCGTGCCTAAGCAACAGGCCTAATTATGTCAAACCACTGTTCTTAGAGGTTTCTGTTGGCCCAAAAGGTTACACTCTCCATTTGTTTAGAGTTTTGATGATAACAAAATAAATAAGAGCTATTTGGTACTAATTAGTTTGTTTAAGATAAGTTTCAGGTTAGTACCATATTTGGAGGCCATTGCTTAGCTATTGCAAGAACTTCTAGGTTCATGAAGCAAAGAAGGCGTTTTGCATATCAAGGAAGGAACATAGAAGAGAAGGCTCTAGCAAGGCATTGCATGGCTCAAGACTTCAAGATTGCTCAAGATAATTCATTAGATTTGTTTCTAGTTTTATAGTTTTGTTAAAGAATAGTGAATAGGTTTGAAGCTCTATCACACACGTTTTTGCACACATCTTATTTCCAAAAATATTTCCTACAATATGTACAAAATATTTTGTATACAATCTTCTGCCTACAAACTCATTATTATGTTTTATATAAATCTCTATTCAAAATTACTTTGTTTAATTTTTTGAATTCCCTTCAAAAATCTGTTTCTGATTTGACTTTTGACCTGAGCCGGTCGACCGCCCGGCCGACCGACCCTGTGTCAGGTCAAGTCGGTCGACCGTCCCAGTCGACCGAGGTTCTGGCAGCAGGTGCGTATCCGTGTGCACGTTTCACGGTCGACCGGGCGGTCAACCGAAACCTGCCTGACTGTAAGTCGTTTGGTCTCTGTATTTTTCGGTCGACCGGGCGGTCGACCGAGAGCTGACAACAGCTCTTATTTTTTGTACTTCGGTCGACCGACCGGTCGATCGAGAGAGCCGTTTGAACAGTAACGGCTAGTTTTCTGAGCTGTTTAATTTTTGTCTTTTTCTCTCTAAAAAGGGTTTAAATGATATTTACTGATCCTAATACTTCCTAATTGACCTTAAGTGAGTTTTATCTTTAAACCCTAGCCCTCTACTATAAATAGGGGTGTTTAGGGAGAAGTTGATAACAAGAAAATTTACTAAAGTTTCAAAAGTTTAAGGCATTCAAAAGAGCTTTGTTTCTTGGTTTTTGTGCTGAATATTTCTCTCATTTTCTGAAGTGTTTTCCAAAGAACTCTCTGATTTCTTTTTCTTTTCTCCTTACACACAAGAGCTTCATTCCTACTCATTGTTCTACAAGGATTTTTGTAAGGAAAAGAGTTTTGCAAAAGAGAGTTTGTGGTCTTTTGATTACCAAGAGAGAACTTGTACTTGAGATTGTGGAGTTGGGTACTCCGGTGTATTTGTAACATCTTTGTGAAGTTATAGTGGTTAGAAATCCTTCTGGGAAGGCGGGGACGTAGATACAAAATGCTTTCTCAGAGGCATATGAAAGTGATACAAAACGCTCTCTTATACAATAAGATTGAGTATTACAATACGGGAGTACAAAGAAGTCCCTCTCTTTCTCAGAGGTTGCACTCACTCCTTAAAGCTGCGTTTGATTCCAAGTACAAGATGTTTGTGAAAGGCGCCAAAATAGAATTGAACACTGCGGCAACGATCAGAAGCTGGTTGCATCACGATGCATGATGTAAACATCGAAGAAGTCTCTGGTTGACCGAGAACAATGGTGTTTCTTGAGGTAGAGCAGGGTGCTCAAACCTCGGAAAAATTCTCGGTGTTTGCGTTTGGTTTACTTGCTCTTGCTTCTTACTTTACTTTCATTGCTCTTATTAGTTGCTCTCTATTTTCATTGCTATATCCACTTGGTTTCATTCATCTTGTCAATCATAGTCCCATACAACAAGATTGCATTGTGCACCTCCAACTCATATCCAGAGGAATCACGAGGAAGGAGTTCAGAGCCCTTCACGGGGAATCCGGCTTCTAGTCTTGTTTTGGGAGATTGTTGCATCATACTTTTTATTTGTGCATTGATTAGCATTATCACCTATTCACCCCCCCTCTAGGTGATTTTCAATTGGTATCAGAGCTTGGACTGTTGGTTTGGCTTAACATCCTTAGAGAGATCCTTAAAATTTGCTAATCAACATTTACATTCATCCATTCATTCACTAGTAAACATGGCCGATAACATCAAAATCCCTCCTAAATTTGATGGACTTAATTTCCCTACTTGGAAGGTTAGGATGACTATTTTCTTACAATCTTTAGGTAGCTTAGTTGCTAAATCCTTGACCAAACCCTATGTTGTACCTGATAGTGATGAAAGCACTTGGACCGAATTTTCCTTTAGAGAATATGAGGCTAACTCAAAGGCCCAAAACTCCCTCCTAACCGCCTTGAATGAGGATGACCTTACACGGGTAATTCATTGCCAATCCGCCTATGAGATTTGGCAATACTTGTTGGTTACACACGAGGGGACATCACAAGTCAAGAGAGTTAAGATAGATCTCTTGAGGTCCCAATATGAATCTTTTAAAATGATTGATGATGAATCTATTGATTGCATGATTACAAGGTTTACTAAAATCACCAATGCTCTTTCCTCTTTAGGTGATGATATCTCCAATGACCAAAAGGTGCGAAAAGTGATTCAGGCTCTTCCTTCTTCATGGGAGATAAAAGCCACCACCTTGAAAGAGTTGATTGACAAGGACAAAATGGACCTCATTAGTCTCATCGGCAACTTGAAGACTCATGAAATGAAAAAGAAGGCAAGAGAAGATGCCGCTCCTCAAAAGAAGAAATCCATTGCTTTCAAGTCTTCATCCACTCTTGATGACGATGAAGAAGATGAAGAAGAAGATGAGGAGCTCTCCCTCCTTGTGCGAAACGTAAAGAGGATGTACCGAGGAACAAAATCAACTTTAGAAGAAAGTTTGAAGGAAAAGAGGAGAGAAGAATCATTTGCTATAATTGCCGAAAGCCCGGACACATCATGGCGGATTGCCCGAATTTCAAGAAGAAGATGACTTCCTCCTTCAAGCCAAAGAAGCCGGTGGAAAAGAAAGCCTACAAAGCCACATGGGATTCGGAAAGCGAATCCGAAGATGAGGTGGACACGGCGAACATGTGTTTCATGGCAAACACACCAAAGGTAACCCCACAACCTCTTGATGAAGATGATGAATTAAGCAAAGAAGTTATTGTACATGCTTTTGTTGAACTCTCCGAAACTTATGATAATAAAAAGATTGAATGCTCTAAATTAGAAAAGGAAGTTGCTTTTCTTAATAATCAACTTGCTATTATTTCTAGAGAAAAAGATGAAATTTCCTCCAATCTTATTTCTACTCAAAATGAATTTAGTGCTTACAAAGTTGCATGTAAAGAAAAATTTCCTAAGATTGATGAAAAAGAAATTTCTTCTCTAAAAACTAGAATTGTTGACTTTGAAAAGGTTTTGAAGGATTGTGCTTTTAACACTAAGAAAATTGAAGAAATGTTTTCTAAAAAGCACACCTTTCATGCTAAAGATTCTCATGTTAAGATTCCTCATGCTCACACTTCACACCACACTCATGCTGAATCCACACATGCTCACAAGTCTCACACTCACTATGCTTTTAGATATAGTAGAGTGTATAGATGTACTTATTGTTGTAAAAATAGACATTTGGCTAAGTTTTATTATGACCAAGTAAATAGATCAAATAATCTTGTTTGGGTTCATGGCACTAACTCTTTAGGACCCAAGAAAATGTGGGTACCAAAATCAAGTCCTAAATTATTTGATGTAGGTACACACCAAGACTCCAAGACGTAAGGAGCGGTGGTACCTTGATAGTGGTTGTTCAAGACACATGACATGGGACATCAATAACTTTACAACCCTATCAAGGTACATGGAAGGTGGCACCGTCACTTTCGGGGATGACTCCAAGGGAACTATCATCGGTATAGGTAACATTCAAATTGGTGCATCTCCTATTATAGAAAATGTAGCTCTTGTTGATGGTTTGAAGCATAACTTGCTTAGTATTAGTCAACTTTGTGACCGTGAACTTAAAGTTGTTTTTGATGATTCTTCTTGCAAGATTTTTGATGTTAAAACCAATGATTGTATTCTCACCGATTTTCGTGACAATAATGTTTATATCATTGACATGTTCATCCTAATTTCGTTTTTAAACTTGATAAAGCTTTGTATGGATTGAAACAAGCTCCAAGAGCTTGGTATGAAAGGCTTTCTAGTTTTCTCATTTCAAATGATTTTGTTAAAGGCAAAGTAGACACAACTCTTTTTACTAAGCATGTTGATAATGACATTTTAATTGTGCAAATTTATGTTGATGATATAATTTTTGGATCTTCTAATGAGTTTTTATGCAAGGAGTTTGAAAAGGTTATGCAATGTGAGTTTGAAATGTCTTCCATGGGTGAATTAAATTTCTTTCTTGGACTCCAAATCAAGCAATTGCAAGATGGAAACTTCATATGTCAAGCCAAGTACGCAAAGGAACTCGTAAAGAAGTTTGGACTTGAAGACTCTAAAGTTTGCAACACTCCCATGGCAACTACAACCAAGCTTGATAAGGATGACCAAGGTAAAAATGTTGATATTAAATTGTATAGAAGCATGATAGGTAGTCTTTTGTATTTGACGGCAAGTAGGCCGGACATAATGTTTAGTGTGTGTCTTTGTGCTAGATTTCAATCGTGTCCCAATGAGTCCCATCTTATTGCGATAAAACGCATTATTCGTTATCTTAAGGGCACAATTGGAATGGGTCTTTGGTATCCGAAAACCGGAGATTTCTCAATGACGAGTTATTCGGATGCCGACTATGCGGGTTGTAGAGTAGATAGAAAGAGTACTAGTGGGACATGTCAATTTCTTGTAATTGTCTTGCTTCATGGTCCTCTAGGAAACAAAATTCCGTAGCTCTCTCGAACCGCCGAGACGGAGTATGTTGCCGCGGGGGCTTGTTGTGCACAAGTCCTTTGGATGAAACATACTCTCTTTGATTATGATTTGCATTATAACCATATAAAAATATTTTGTGATAATACTAGTACTATACATATGACTAAGAATGCAAATCAACATAGTAAGACCAAGCACATTGAGATTAGATATCACTTTCTTAGAGATCATTTTGAGAAAGGAGGTATAGATATTGATTATGTTTCTACGGATTTGCAACTTGCCGATATTTTCACTAAACCACTTGATTTTGCTAGATTTTCTTTCATATGTGGTGAACTTAATGTTTGTGTTATTGAATAACAATGTTTTCTTGACCCTTTTTGATGTATGACAAAAAGGGAGAGATTGAGTTTATGTATGGAAATATGAAGTTCATATGGTTTTGGTTCCATATGAGTTTATATATGTTTTTAGTTTTTGATGTGTTTTCATGAATTCTTGTAATTTGAGTTTAAGTGTTTTGCAAGTGTTTTATATCTCATGGTGTTTATGGTTTTTGGTTTCATGATGTTTACTTGCAAATTACAAATTACATTGTTTTTCTTTGTTTAATATAGCATAATTTGAGGGGGAGCTTTCTCCTCCCCTATATTTTTGTTTATAGCCTATTTGTTTTGTCATCATCAAAAAGGGGGAGATTGTTGGCCCAAAAGGTTACACTCTCCATTTGTTTAGAGTTTTGATGATAACAAAACAAATAAGAGCTATTTGGTACTAATTAGTTTGTTTAAGATAAGTTTCAGGTTAGTACCATATTTGGAGGCCATTGCTTAGCTATTGTAAGAACTTCTAGGTTCATGAAGCAAAGAAGGCGTTTTGCACATCAAGGAAGGAACATAGAAGAGAAGGCTCTAGCAAGGCATTGCATGGCTCAAGACTTCAAGATTGCTCAAGATAATTCATTAGATTTGTTTCTAGTTTTATAATTTTATTAAAGAATAGTGAATAGGTTTGAAGCTCTATCACACACGTTTTTGCACACATCTTATTTCCAAAAATATTTCCTACAATATGTACAAAATATTTTTGTATACAATCTTCTGCCTACAAACTCATTATTATGTTTTATATAAATCTCTATTCAAAATTACTTTGTTTAATTTTTTGAATTCCCTTCAAAAATCTGTTTCTGATTTGAATTTTGACCTGAGCCGGTCGACCGCCCGGCCGACCGACCCTGTGTCAGGTCAAGTCGGTCGACCGTCCCAGTCGACCGAGGTTCTGGCAGCAGGTGCGTATCCGTGTGCACGTTTCACGGTCGACCGGGCGGTCGACCGAAACCTGCCTGACTGTAAGTCGTTTGGTCTCTGTATTTTTCGGTCGACCGGGCGGTCGACCGAGAGCTGACAACGGCTCTTATTTTTTGTACTTCGGTCGACCGACCGGTCGACCGAGAGAGCCGTTTGAACAGTAACGGCTAGTTTTCTGAGCTGTTTAATTTTTGTCTTTTTCTCTCTAAAAAGGGTTTAAATGATATTTACTGATCCTAATACTTTCTAATTGACCTTAAGTGAGTTTTATCTTTAAACCCTAGCCCTCTACTATAAATAGGGGTGTTTAGGGAGAAGTTGATAACAAGAAAATTTACTAAAGTTTCAAAAGTTTAAGGCATTCAAAAGAGCTTTGTTTCTTAGTTTTTGTGCTGAATATTTCTCTCATTTTCTGAAGTGTTTTCCAAAGAACTCTCTGATTTCTTTTTCTTTTCTCCTTACACACAAGAGCTTCATTCCTATTCATTGTTCTACAAGGATTTTTGTAAGGAAAAAGAGTTTTACAAAAGAGAGTTTGTGGTCTTCTGATCACCAAGAGAGAACTTGTACTTGAGATTGTGGAGTTGGATACTCCGGTGTATTTGTAACATCTTTGTGAAGTTATAGTGGTTAGAAATCCTTCTGGGGAAGGCGGGGACGTAGATACAAAATGCTCTCTCAGAGGCATATGAAAGTGATACAAAACGCTCTCTTATACAATAAGATTGAGTATTACAATACGGGAGTACAAAGAAGTCCCTCTCTCTCTCAGAGGTTGCACTCACTCCTTAAAGCTGCGTTTGATTCCAAGTACAAGATGTTTGGAAAGGCGCCAAAATAGAATTGAACACTGCGGCGACGATCAGAAGCTGGTTGCATCACGATGCATGATGTAAACATCGAAGAAGTCTCTGGTTGACTGAGAACAATGGTGTTTCTTGAGGTAGAGCTGGGTGCTCGAACCTCGGAAAAATTCTCGGTGTTGCGTTTGGTTTACTTGCTCTTGCTTCTTGCTTTACTTTCATTGCTCTTATTAGTTGCTCTCTATTTTCATTGCTATATCCACTTGGTTTCATTCATCTTGTCAATCATAGTCCCATACAACAAGATTGCATTGTGCACCTCTAACTCATATCCAGAGGAATCACGAGGAAGGAGTTCAGAGCCCTTCACGGGGAATCCGACTTCTAGTCTTGTTTTGGGAGATTGTTGCATCATACTTTTTATTTGTGCATTGATTAGAATTATCACCTATTCACCCCCCCTAGGTGATTTTCAATTGGTATCAGAGCTTGGACTGTTGGTTTGGCTTAACATCCTTAGAGAGATCCTTAAAATTTGCTAATCAACATTTGCATTCATCAATTCATTCACTAGTAAACATGGCCGATAACATCAAAATCCCTCCTAAATTTGATGGACTTAATTTCCCTACTTGGAAGGTTAGGATGACTATTTTCTTACAATCTTTAGGTAGCTTAGTTGCTAAATCCTTGACCAAACCCTATGTTGTACCTGATAGTGATGAAAGCACTTGGACCGAATTTTCTTTTAGAGAATATGAGGCTAACTCAAAGGCCCAAAACTCCCTCCTAACCGCCTTGAATGAGGATGACCTTAAACGGGTAATTCATTGCCAATCCGCCTATGAGATTTGGCAATACTTGTTGGTTACACACGAGGGGACATCACAAGTCAAGAGAGCTAAGATAGATCTCTTGAGGTCCCAATATGAATCTTTTAAAATGATTGATGATGAATCTATTGATTGCATGATTACAAGGTTTACTAAAATCACCAATGCTCTTTCCTCTTTAGGTGATGATATCTCCAATGACCAAAAGGTGCGAAAAGTGATTCAGGCTCTTCCTTCTTCATGGGAGATAAAAGCCACCACCTTGAAAGAGTTGAATGACAAGGACAAAATGGACCTCATTAGTCTCATCGGCAACTTGAAGGCTCATGAAATGGAAAAGAAGGCAAGAGAAGATGCCGCTCCTCAAAAGAAGAAATCCATTGCTTTCAAGTCTTCATCCACTCTTGATGACGATGAAGAAGATGAAGAAGAAGATGAGGAGCTCTCCCTCCTTGTGCGAAACGTAAAGAGGATGTACCGAGGAACAAAATCAACTTTAGAAGAAAGTTTGAAGGAAAAGAGGAGAGAAGAATCATTTGCTATAATTGCCGAAAGCCCGGACACATCATGGCGGATTGCCCGAATTTCAAGAAGAAGATGACTTCCTCCTTCAAGCCAAAGAAGCCGGTGGAAAAGAAAGCCTACAAAGCCACATGGGATTCGGAAAGCGAATCCGAAGATGAGGTGGACACGGCGAACATGTGTTTCATGGCAAACACACCAAAGGTAACCCCACAACCTCTTGATGAAGATGATGAATTAAGAAAGAAGTTATTGTACATGCTTTGTTGAACTCTCCGAAACCTATGATAATAAAAAGATTGAATGCTCTAAATTAGAAAAGGAAGTTGCTTTTCTTAAAAATCAACTTGCTATTATTTCTAGAGAAAAAGATGAAATTTCCTCCAATCTCATTTCTACTCAAAATGAATTTAGTGCTTACAAAGTTGCATGTAAAGCAAAATTTTCTAAGATTGATGAAAAAGAAATTTCTTCTCTAAAAACTAGAATTGTTGACTTTGAAAAGGTTTTGAAGGATTGTGCTTTTAACACTAAGAAAATTGAAGAAATGTTTTCTAAAAAGCACACCTCTCATGCTAAAGATTCTCATGTTAAGATTCCTCATGCTCACACTTCACACCACACTCATGCTGAATCCACACATGCTCACAAGTCTCACACTCACTATGCTTTTAGATATAGTAGAGTGTATAGATGTACTTATTGTGGTAAAAATGGACATTTGGCTAAGTTTTGTTATGACCAAGTAAATAGATCAAATAATCTTGTTTGGGTTCATGGCACTAACTCTTTAGGACCCAAGAAAATGTGGGTACCAAAATCAAGTCCTAAATTATTTGATGTAGGTACACACCAAGACTCCAAGACGTAAGGAGCGGTGGTACCTTGATAGTGGTTGTTCAAGACACATGACATGGGACATCAATAACTTTACAACCCTATCAAGGCACATGGAAGGTGGCACCGTCACCTTCGGGGATGACTCCAAGGGAACTATCATCGGTATAGGTAACATTCAAATTGGTGCATCTCCTATTATAGAAAATGTAGCTCTTGTTGATGGTTTGAAGCATAACTTGCTTAGTATTAGTCAACTTTGTGACCGTGGACTTAAAGTTGTTTTTGATGATTCTTCTTGCAAGATTTTTGATGTTAAAACCAATGATTGTATTCTCACCGGTTTTCGTGACAATAATGTTTATATCATTGACATGTTCATCCTAATTTCGTTTTTAAACTTGATAAAGCTTTGTATGGATTGAAACAAGCTCCAAGAGCTTGGTATGAAAGGCTTTCTAGTTTTCTCATTTCAAATGATTTTGTTAAAGGCAAAGTAGACACAACTCTTTTTACTAAGCATGTTGATAATGACATTTTAATTGTGCAAATTTATGTTGATGATATAATTTTTGGATCTTCTAATGAGTTTTTATGCAAGAAGTTTGAAAAGGTTATGCAATGTGAGTTTGAAATGTCTTCCATAGGTGAATTAAATTTCTTTCTTGGACTCCAAATCATGCAATTGCAAGATGGAAACTTCATATGTCAAGCCAAGTACGCAAAGGAACTCGTAAAGAAGTTTGGGCTTGAAGACTCTAAAGTTTGCAACACTCCCATGGCAACTACAACCAAGCTTGATAAGGATGACCAAGGTAAAAATGTTGATATTAATTGTATAGAAGCATGATAGGTAGTCTTTTGTATTTGACGGCAAGTAGGCCGGACATAATGTTTAGTGTGTGTCTTTGTGCTAGATTTCAATCGTGTCCCAATGAGTCCCATCTTATTGCGATAAAACGCATTATTCGTTATCTTAAGGGCACAATTGGAATGGGTCTTTGGTATCCGAAAACCGGAGATTTCTCAATGACGAGTTATTCGGATGCCGACTATGCGGGTTGTAGAGTAGATAGAAAGAGTACTAGTGGGACATGTCAATTTCTTGGTAATTGTCTTGTTTCATGGTCCTCTAGGAAACAAAATTCCGTAGCTCTCTCAACCGCCGAGGCGGAGTATGTTGCCGCGGGGGCTTGTTGTGCACAAGTCCTTTGGATGAAACATACTCTCTTTGATTATGATTTGCATTATAACCATATAAAAATATTTTGTGATAATACTAGTACTATACATATGACTAAGAATGCAAATCAACATAGAAAGACCAAGCACATTGAGATTAGATATCACTTTCTTAGAGATCATTTTGAGAAAGGAGATATAGATATTGATTATGTTTCTACGGATTTGCAACTTGCCGATATTTTCACTAAACCACTTGATTTTGCTAAATTTTCTTTCATATGTGGTGAACTTAATGTTTGTGTTATTGAATAACAATGTTTTCTTGACCCTTTTTGATGTATGACAAAAAGGGAGAGAATGAGTTTATGTATGGAAATATGAAGTTCATATGGTTTTGGTTCCATATGAGTTTATATATGTTTTTTAGTTTTTGATGTGTTTTCATGAATTCTTGTAATTTGAGTTTAAGTGTTTTGCAAGTGTTTTATATCTCATGGTGTTTATGGTTTTTGGTTTCATGATGTTTACTTGCAAATTACAAATTACATTATTTTTCTTTGTTTAATATAGCATAATTTGAGGGGAGCTTCTCCTCCCCTATATTTTTGTTTATAGCCTATTTGTTTTGTCATCATCAAAAAGGGGGAGATTGTTGGCCCAAAAGGTTACACTCTCCATTTGTTTAGAGTTTTGATGGTAACAAAACAAATGAGAGCTATTTGGTACTAATTAGTTTGTTTAAGATAAGTTTCAGGTTAGTACCATATTTGGAGGTCATTGCTTAGCTATTGCAAGAACTTCTAGGTTCATGAAGCAAAGAAGGCGTTTTGCACATCAAGGAAGGAACATAGAAGAGAAGGCTCTAGCAAGGCATTGCATGGCTCAAGACTTCAAGATTGCTCAAGATAATTCATTAGATTTGTTTCTAGTTTTATAGTTTTGTTAAAGAATAGTGAATAGGTTTGAAGCTCTATCACACACGTTTTTGCACACATCTTATTTCCAAAAATATTTCCTACAATATGTACAAAAATTTTTGTATACAATCTTCTGCCTACAAACTCATTATTATGTTTTATATAAATCTCTATTCAAAACTACTTTGTTTAATTTTTGAATTCCCTTCAAAAATCTGTTTCTGATTTGACTTTTGACCTGAGCCGGTCGACCGCCCGGCCGACCGACCCTGTGTCATGTCAAGTCGGTCGACCGTCCCAGTCGACCAAGGTTCTGGCAGCAGGTGCGTATCCGTGTGCACGTTTCACGGTCGACCGGGCGGTCGACCGAAACCTGCCAGACTGTAAGTCGTTTGGTCTCTGTATTTTTCAGTCGACCGGGCGGTCGACCGAGAGCTGACAACGGCTCTTATTTTTTGTACTTCGGTCGACCGACCGGTCGACCGAGAGAGCCGTTTGAACAGTAACGGCTAGTTTTCTGAGCTGTTTAATTTTTGTCTTTTTCTCTCTAAAAAGGGTTTAAATGATATTTACTGATCCTAATACTTTCTAATTGACCTTAAGCGAGTTTTATCTTTAAACCCTAGCCCTCTACTATAAATAGGGGTGTTTAGGGAGAAGTTGATAACAAGAAAATTTACTAAAGTTTCAAAAGTTTAAGGCATTCAAAAGAGCTTTGTTTCTTGTTTTTGTGCTGAATATTTCTCTCATTTTCTGAAGTATTTTCAAAGAACTCTCATTTCTGAAGTATTTTCCAAAGAACTCTCTGATTTCTTTTTCTTTTCTCCTTACACACAAAGGCTTCATTCCTACTCATTGTTCTACAAGGATTTTTATAAGGGAAAAGAGTTTTGCAAAAGAGAGTTTGTGGTCTTTTGATCACCGAGAGAGAACTTGTACTTGAGATTGTGGAGTTGGGTACTCCGGTGTATTTGTAACTTCTTTGTGAAGTTATAGTGGTTAGAAATCCTCCTGGGGAAGGCGGGGACGTAGAGCTGGGTGCTCGAACCTCGGAAAAATTCTCGGTGTTTGTGTTTGGTTTACTTGCTCTTGCTTCTTACTTTACTTTCATTGCTCTTATTACTTGCTCTCTATTTTCATTGCTATATCCACTTGGTTTCATTCATCTTGTCAATCATAGTCCCATACAACAAGATTGCATTGTGCATCTCCAACTCATATCCAGAGGAATCACGAGGAAGGAGTTTAGAGCCCTTCACGGGGAATCCGGCTTCTAGTCCGGTTTTGAGAGATTGTTGCATCATATTTTTTATTTGTACATTGATTAGCATTATCACCTATTCACCCCCCCTCTAGGTGATTTTCAGTTTCGCTTCTCAATCCCCAATCTTTAACACCAATTTGACAAGAGTCAAATTCTAATCAACTTTCCCTTTAGATCAGTCTCCTATTGAGTCCGAGATGTTCCTAGGGTCAACCTCTATTCAGTTTTAAATTAGGCTGGGTTAGTGAGTAAGGATATTATTTGTGTGCTAAGGGAGGGTAATGACTTCCTCACCTTAGTGTTGGCCCAAGGTTACAATCAACCCATGTTTAGTGTATTTTGATGATTACAAAACATATTAGTTATTTGTACTAATATCATTTGTTGTTTAAAGTGTGTTTCAGGTTTATTATCATACTAGAAGTACTCTCACTCATATACAAAGATTTTGGACTCAAATACAAGCTATTGGATTCAAGACAAGTCAAATTGGGCTCAAAGTGCAATATTGAAGATCAAGTGAAGATTGCCCATGTTGAAGTCTTGAAGATCTAGAAGCTTGTAAGTGTAGTTTTTGTTAAAGATAGGATATGTAAATTTTGGCTCTAGGATTTGCACACACATTTGTTTTGTATGTTTCTATGTTTTCAAAATATTTATTTCTAGGTTTATGCCTTAGTTTATACATACATGTACCCAAAGCCTTATATCTTCAAAACTTGTTTAAATACATGTATATAAACTATTTTCAGCATAACACTTAGCTTAAGATTTTTAAAGGAATTTTTACAAATTTTTCTAACTCAAAATCTGCCCAGAAAACTGTTTTCCAGGCAGACCGGTCGACCGACCCTAAATATCAGTCGACCGGCTGCTGTGGCCAGACATGCACGAGGCTGTGCATGTCTGCCGGTCGACCGACCCTAAAAATCGGTCGACTGATTTTTGTGGTCTGCTCTCTGTATCTTTCGGTCGACTGGGTCGGTCGACCGATAGAAGGAAACTGTGTTTCCTTCTGTGAGATCGGTCGACTGGCAGTCGACCGGAGCCTCAACGGCTCTTTTGCCAGCAGAGCACCGGTCGACCGGCAGTCGACCGGTAAGCCTGCAACAAGCCCAACGGCTCTTTCCTCTTTGGGCATTTCTGAAAAACTGTTTTTGGGTTTCTCTTTAGCAGAGTTTTTAGGAGTTGTTGGGGTGCTTTTGCAGAAGATTTTAGCAGGAAAAATCAGGGTTTTAACCTATTCTCTCCCTATAAATAGTGGGGAATAGGCCTTAGTTATTACCAAGAAAAAAATACAAGTTTTCATTGTTTTTCAAGAGAAAGAGAAAAATAGTTTAAAGCTTTCATTTCCATTCTTTTAAGTTTGATTTTCAGTTGTTGTTTGATTCTTAATATCACTCTACAACTGAAGCTTTTCTCACAAACACTTCATTGAGCCAAAAATTTCATATTCTTTCTATAGGTGAAGTTGTAAAAGTGTGAGAGTGTTTGTAAAAGAGAAAGAGTGTTGTGGTCTAGTTGAGATCACCAATTTGTAATTCTTTGTTCTTGTGGAGACAAGTTCCTAAGGGGAATTTCTTTGTAAGGTGAAGCTACGGGCTTGAGGTCTTTGGAGGCCTAACTTGTACGGATCCTAAGGGGATAGTGGAAACCCTTCACGGAGGTGAAGGCGGGGACTAGAGCTACGGGCTCGAACCTCAAAACAAATCACTTTGTTTGCGATTGGCTTGGCGTTCCTCTTGCTTAATTTCTTGCTTCAATTACTTCCAACTTATTGCTTGTGAACTAACTTTTATTTGTGCTATCCTTACTTGTTTATTTTACTTGCCTTCAATATTTCTTGCTACAATACTTGTGTGCATTTCATCATCGCATTTCATACTTGGAATTGTTCGATCACACCTCAATACAACACGGTTGCATTGCGCACCTCTAACCCATTTAAGGGGAATTGGGAGGAAGGAGTTCAGAACCTCGCAAGGGGTATTCGGCTCTTAGTCGTGTTTTGAGAGATCGTTGCATCACTCACTTAAGTAAAATTTAAAAAGAGCATTAGATTAGCAATTACACCTATTCACCCCCCCCTAGGTGTATTTCAATTGGTATCAGAGCTTGGACTCTAGGATTTGGCTTAACAACCTTAGAGAGATCCTTATATTGCTAATCACTTCATTCATTTCCACATAGTAAACATGGCCGATGGAATTAAGACCCCACCTAAGTTTGATGGACTTAACTTTCCCATATGGAAGGTTAAGATGACCGTTTTCTTGCAATCTCTAGGTAGTCGAGTTGCAAAGGCCGTGACTAAACAATTTAGTGTACCCCCCGGTGATGAATCCACTTGGTCCGAAATTGAGACCAAGGAGTTTGATGCCAATGCTAGGGCTCATTATGCACTCCTACAAGCCCTCAATGATGATGACATAGCTAGAGTCATCCATTGCAAATCCGCCTATGAGATTTGGACCCATTTGCTAGTAACACATGAGGGGACATCACAAGTGAAGAGGGCCAAGATAGACCTTCTTCGGTCCCAATATGAAAATTTTTGCATGCAAGAGAATGAAACCATAGATGATATGGTTACTAAGTTTACAAAGATTACTAATGGTCTTGCTTCTCTAGGTGAAGAAATCAACAATGACCAAAGGGTGAGAAAGATCATCCGGGCTCTCCCTCCATCATGGGAAGTGAAAGCTACAACATTGAAGGAACTCAATGACAAAGATGAGATTGAGCTCATTGGACTCATTGGTAACTTGAAGACCCATGAGATGGAGAGAAAGGCAAGAGAGGACATGGCACCTACCAAAAGAAGACCATTGCCTTCAAAAGTCATGCTACCTACTCCGACGAAGATGACGAAGAAGAAGATGACGAGGAGCTCTCACTTCTAGTCAAAATGTCCGGAGGATGTACAACAAGGCAAAGTTCCAAGGAAGAAGGAGATGGCAAGGAGGCAAGGAAGAAAGGAAGATCATTTGCTTTAATTGCCAAAAGCCGGACACATAGTAGCGGAGTGTCCGGACAAAGTAAAGTCATCTTCATCCAAGAAGCCATACAAGAAAAAGGCTATGAAAGCAACATGGGATGACGAAAGTGAATCCGAGGAGGAGATTGACACCGCCAATATGTGCTTCATGGCAAATGAGAGCACAAGCAAGGTAACCCCCCCAACTTTTCTTGATGAAGATTTATCCATGGATGAGTTAAGTGAAGCATTTATGGAACTCTCTCAAAATTATGATTTCATGAAGAAAAAGTATTTGAAAATGAAAAAGGATAATGAATCACTTAGTATTCAAGTTGTAAATCTTACAAAAGAAAAGGATAATTTAGTTTCCACCTTGACCACTACTAAAATGATTTTGAAAATATAAGACTTCTTGCAAGGGTAAGGCCCCACAAATTGATTCTAATGAGATTGCCATGCTTAAGGAAAGATTAGACTCATTAGATGTTGTTTTGAAAAAGTGTAGTGAATTTGATAAAAAGAAGATTGAGGCTATGTTTCCTAAGAAACAAGCCCCAAAGAAAAATGCTCATGCTCATGTTCATGTTCATGCTACACAACCTAAACAACATGGCAAACCCCAAAAGCATGCTCACACTACTACACATACACATCATGCATTCATGTATAGAAAAGTGTACTCATGCTCACATTGTGGAAGGAAAGGACACTTAGCTAATTTTTGCTATGATAGACTAAGTGCATCACATCATAATGTTTGGGTTCGTAACACTAACTTTCAAGGACCCAAGAAAGTTTGGGTACCAAAATCAACTATTGTTTTAAATGATGTAGGTACTTTCCAAAGCCCAACGACGTAGAGGTTTGTGGTATCTTGATAGCGGTTGCTCAAGGCATATGACTTGGGACATCAATAACTTTGCAACCCTATCAAGATATCATGAAGGTGGCACCGTCACCTTCGGAGATGACGCCAAGGGTAAAATCGTCGGTATTGGTAATGTAAAACTTGGCACCTCTCCTTTAATTGAAAATGTGGTTTTAGTTGATGGCCTCAAGCATAATCTCTTGAGTGTTAGTCAACTTTGTGATAAAGGTTTTGATGTTTTTTGATAATGTTTCTTGTAAAGTGATTGATAGAACTTCTAATGTTTGTGTATTTTCCGGTTTTCGTGAAAGCAATGTTTACATGATTGATATGTTAAATATGTCTTGTAATATTACTTGTTTAAAAGCCCTCGATGACGACTCTTGGTTGTGGCATAGGAGATTAGGCCACGTTTCATTTGACCATATTTCTAGGCTTAACTCTAAGGAAATGGTGAAGGGTATTCCTTCATTGAACTTTGAAAAGGACCGAGTTTGTGACGCATGTCAATTTGGGAAACAAACTAAGTCCTCATTCAAATCAATTAAGGATATCATGTCATCACGTCCATTAGAGCTAATCCACATGGATTTATTTGGCCCTACACAAACCAAAAGTTTAAGTGGGAGTAGATTTGCTTATGTTTTAGTAGATGATTTTTCGCGTTTTACTTGGGTTTATTTTCTTGAACATAAAAGTCAAACCTTTTCATATTTTCAAGCCTTTAAGAAAGAGTTGAAAAGGAAAATGACTCCTCAATAATTAAAATAAGAAGTGATAGAGGAGGTGAGTTCATTAACCTTCCCTTTACCACCTTTTGTGAGGAACATGGAATAAAACATGAACTTTCTTGTCCTAGAACTCCACAACAAAATGGAGTAGTTGAGCGGAAAAATCGTACTTTACAAGAGATGGCTAGGACAATGTTGAATGAATATGGCCTACCACATTATTTGTGGGCCGAGGCCGTTCATACTTCATGTTACATTGCAAATCGTGTTTTCCTATGTAAAAATACTACTAAGACCTCTTATGAGATGTATTTTTCTAGAAAACCTAATGTTTCTTATTTCAAAGTGTTTGGTTGCAAATGTTTTGTTTTAAATACAAATATTAATTTGGGAAAATTTGATGCTAGATCATATGAGGCTATTTTTGTAGGTTACTCAAATACTAGTAAGGCTTATAGAGTCTTCAATAGGTCAACTTTGACTATTGAGGAATCTATTCATGTTAAATTGAGGAATCTAACAAGTTTGTTAAGAATTGTGTAGAAATTGATGCTTTAGATGAAGGCTTGGAGAAAGTGACCTTGGAGGATGCTTCTACCATGGGAGACAAGCCAAAGGATGGTGATGGAAGTGAAGCCAAAGTGGAAGAGGCTCAAGGAAATGAACATCAAGCAAATGAAGAGGAGCCTTCTCAACCACTACCAAAGGATTGGAGATTCAATCCTCATCATCCCAAGGACCTCGTCATAGGTGAAGTATCAAAAGGGGTAACCACTCGCTCTAAGATTCAAGATTTTTGTGGTAATTTTGCTTTTATTTCACACATAGAACCTAAAAATGTCCTTGAGGCCGAGGCCGATTCATATTGGTTGCTTGCAATGCAAGAGGAGCTCAATCAATTTGAGCGCAATCAAGTTTGGCACCTTGTTCCTAGGCCCCAAGATAGACCAACTATTGGCACTAAATGGATCTTTAAGAACAAGTTGGATGAATCGGGTAATGTAGTTAGAAACAAGGCTAGGTTAGTTGCCCAAGGTTACACTCAAATCGAAGGGATTGATTTTGAAGAAACCTTTGCACCCGTAGCACGGCTCGAAGCCATACGGATGACCTTAGCATATGCCTCATTTAAAGATTTTAAGTTATTTCAAATGGATGTAAAAAGTGCTTTTCTTAATGGTTATATTGATGAGGAGGTGTATGTTGAACAACCCCCCGGGTTTGTTGATCCTACACACCCTAATTATGTTTATAAATTAGATAAAGCATTATATGGTTTAAAACAAGCCCCTAGGGCTTGGTATGAAAGATTGTCTTCATTTTTGATTTCAAATGATTTTAAGAAAGGAAAAGTGGATAAAACATTATTTACCAAACATGTAGATCAAGATATCCTCATAGTTCAAATTTATGTTGATGACATTATTTTTGGATCTACTAATGTTTCTCTTTGCAAGAATTTTGAATCATGCATGAAAAGGGAATTTGAGATGTCTATGATGGGGGAGCTCAACTTCTTTCTTGGACTTCAAATCAAGCAACGTAGTGATGGGACATTCATCAACCAAGCCAAGTACACCAAAGAACTCATCAAGAGGTTCGGGCTTGAAGGATCCAAAGTAGCAAAGACTCCCATGGCAACCACTACAAAACTTGACAAGGATGAACAAGGTAAGGAAGTAGACATCAAATTATTTCGTAGCATGATTGGTAGTTTACTTTATCTTACGGCTAGTAGGCCGGATATAATGTTTTCCGTATGTTTATGTGCACGTTTTCAATCATGTCCTAAGGAATCACACTTAATTGCGGTAAAACGCATAATTAGGTACCTTAAGGGCACAATTGATTTAGGTTTGTGGTATCCAAAAACTAACCAATTTACCATGACTAGTTATTCGGATGCCGACTATGCCGGTTGTAGGGTAGATAGGAAGAGTACAAGTGGAACATGCCAATTCTTAGGTAATTGTCTTGTGTCTTGGTCTTCCAAAAAGCAAAATAGTGTAGCCCTTTCAACCGCCGAGGCGGAGTATGTAGCGGCCGGAGCTTGTTGTGCACAAGTTCTTTGGATGCAACATACTCTTCTCGATTTTGATTTGCATTTTGATCATGTTAAAATTTATTGTGATAATACTAGTGCTATTCACATGACCAAAAATGCTAATCAACATAGTAAAACCAAACATATAGACATTAGATATCATTTTCTTAGAGATCACTTTGAAAAAGGTGACATTGATATAGATTTTGTTTCAACCGATTTTCAACTTGCGGATATTTTCACAAAACCTTTAGATTATGCAAGATTTTCTTTTATTTGTGGTGAATTAAATGTCTGTAAAATTGATACCTAAAGTATCTTAGTTTGTTTCGTTTTGGTTTTTAATATGTGTTAAATCTTTTTTGTTGTTTTAACCCTTTTTGATGTATGACAAAAAGGGGGAGAAAAATGTATGAGTTTGGAGAAATACTAAGTTTTCTTAGTTGTTTTAATATTTGGTTCATGTTTGAGTTTCTTATTTATGGTGATGACTTTGTTTTAAAAATGATTTTTGTATGCTTACATAGTTTCTCATATTCATGTTAAATATATAGCATTGTTTAAGGGGGAGCTTTTCAAGCTTTTCCTCTTTTATTTGTTTAATAACTCATATGTTTTGTCATCATCAAAAAGGGGGAGATTGTTGGCCCAAGGTTACAATCAACCCATATTTAGTGTATTTTGATGATTACAAAACATATTAGTTATTTGTACTAATATCATTTGTTGTTTAAAGTGTGTTTCAGGTTTATTATCATACTAGAAGTACTCTCACTCATATACAAAGATTTTGGACTCAAATACAAGCTATTGGATTCAAGACAAGTCAAATTGGGCTCAAAGTGCAATATTGAAGATCAAGTGAAGATTGCCCATGTTGAAGTCTTGAAGATCTAGAAGCTTGTAAGTGTAGTTTTTGTTAAAGATAGGATATGTAAATTTTGGCTCTAGGATTTGCACACACATTTGTTTTGTATGTTTCTATGTTTTCAAAATATTTATTTCTAGGTTTATGCCTTAGTTTATACATACATGTACCCAAAGCCTTATATCTTCAAAACTTGTTTAAATACATGTATATAAACTATTTTCAGCATAACACTTAGCTTAAGATTTTTTAAAGGAATTTTTACAAATTTTTCTAACTCAAAAATCTGCCCAGAAAACTGTTTTCCAGGCAGACCGGTCGACCGACCCTAAATATCAGTCGACCGGCTGCTGTGGCCAGACATGCACGAGGCTGTGCATGTCTGCCGGTCGACCGACCCTAAAATATCGGTCGACTGATTTTTGTGGTCTGCTCTCTGTATCTTTCGGTCGACTGGGTCGGTCGACCGATAGAAGGAAACTGTGTTTCCTTCTGTGAGATCGGTCGACTGGCAGTCGACCGGAGCCTCAACGGCTCTTTTGCCAGCAGAGCACCGGTCGACCGGCAGTCGACCGGTAAGCCTGCAACAAGCCCAACGGCTCTTTCCTCTTTGGGCATTTCTGAAAAACTGTTTTTGGGTTTCTCTTTAGCAGAGTTTTTAGGAGTTGTTGGGGTGCTTTTGCAGAAGATTTTAGCAGGAATAATCAGGGTTTTAACCTATTCTCTCCCTATAAATAGTGGGGAATAGGCCTTAGTTATTTACCAAGAAAAAAATACAAGTTTTCATTGTTTTTCAAGAGAAAGAGAAAAATAGTTTAAAGCTTTCATTTCCATTCTTTTAAGTTTGATTTTCAGTTGTTGTTTGATTCTTAATATCACTCTACAACTGAAGCTTTTCTCACAAACACTTCATTGAGCCAAAAATTTCATATTCTTTCTATAGGTGAAGTTGTAAAAGTGTGAGAGTGTTTGTAAAAGAGAAAGAGTGTTGTGGTCTAGTTGAGATCACCAATTTGTAATTCTTTGTTCTTGTGGAGACAAGTTCCTAAGGGGAATTTCTTTGTAAGGTGAAGCTACGGGCTTGAGGTCTTTGGAGGCCTAACTTGTACGGGATCCTAAGGGGATAGTGGAAACCCTTCACGGAGGTGAAGGCGGGGACTAGAGCTACGGGCTCGAACCTCGAAACAAATCACTTTGTTTGCGATTGGCTTGGCGTTCCTCTTGCTTAATTTCTTGCTTCAATTACTTCCAACTTATTGCTTGTGAACTAACTTTTATTTGTGCTATCCTTACTTGTTTATTTTACTTGCCTTCAATATTTCTTGCTACAATACTTGTGTGCATTTCATCATCGCATTTCATACTTGGAATTGTTCGATCACACCTCAATACAACACGGTTGCATTGCGCACCTCTAACCCATTTAAGGGGAATTGGGAGGAAGGAGTTCAGAACCTCGCAAGGGGTATTCGGCTCTTAGTCGTGTTTTGAGAGATCGTTGCATCACTCACTTAAGTAAAATTTAAAAAGAGCATTAGATTAGCAATTACACCTATTCACCCCCCCCCTAGGTGTATTTCACTTAGTTTGTTTAAGGATGTGCCCTTAATCGTATTCGTGCAAGTGTACAAGTATATAGTCAAAAAGTAACATTCAAGCAATATTTCATACAAGAATGAACCATATACTGAATGCTATGCACATATACCTTGGCTCTGGCACTCTTCAACAGTAAGTATAAAATGTAACGAAATAGACACGTGCCTAAATACAAGTCTAAATATTTTTTAACATTTACAAGCAACAATTTACTATTGAGGTTAGAAAAGTATGTACAATAAGTTAAACAACAATAGCTGCAGAAAGTTAAACTTTGCAATTCAACCAACCTGTAAAAAATACAGGTTAGTAATTCATACAGATTGCCACGAAAATGCGGCAAATCAGAGGGCGTTTGGCTCTGCTTTTTTGAGCAGAGTCCAGGGCCACTTATATGTCTACCGCATCAAAAATTTTCTTGATGTCTCCTCCTGTACACAAGAACAAAGAAGAAAGTTAATCAATAAAGTAAACAAAAAAGTTACTTACCATTTCGCATTGGCAACGGCGCCAAAAATTTGATTGAGGTTTTACCTGCACAAAAAATATAGAATTTCAGAACTTAAGAATAAAAGTGTAAGGTACTCAATACTACCGCGATAGCAAGTGGCTATACAGGTTGTGATCCACAAGGAGAGACTAGCGATGGAACCGTTTAGTAAGTTCTCTTTTAGTTCGCTAAAGATCTTAATAGTCTTCTCTTATTCTTGTAAAGAAAAGGAAAACAAATCTATATTAAGTTAAGAAGAAAGTGTAGATTGAGAAGGTGCAGAAAATGGAAAATAAATTTATACGAAGAAATCGCAAGAGTAAATCAAAGAGAGTTGGTTTTTGAAATCGTTTTCTAAACCTAGAAATGAGAATAAAGAAAAGAAATGTTTGTTGGCCCAGAGGCCTTCCACTCTAGTTTTGATGATGATTCACTCATGTAGTTATAGTTTACTAATAATCTTGTGATGTTTAGTTTTAGATATTTAACCAAGATGTTAGTAGGTGATTAGCTTCAACAAAGGTGTTTTGGAGCTTTCACATGGTGATTCAAGAGCCCGAGTGTCCAAGTTCATATCTAGCACTCGTTGGAGTCAAGCTCGGTGGATTACGTTTGGATCGAGTCGACTTGGAGATGGCGCTCTACAAAAAGACTTCGGTACATTATTTAGTTTATAGTTTAGATCCATTGTTAAAAATTAGATAGTATGATATGCTCAAGTTCACAACACACACATTTCAGGTTTATTGGTTTTCGGTTTTTGGTTTAACCGATCTTGGTTTTCATGAATAGATATGTAACGCCCCGATCCGGAGGGTACGGAGACGTTACTGCGACGTACATACGCAGGTCGGAAGTACCCTCACGTATATACGCTAAGCAACAATACATGCAAGTAAAAGAGTACGGAAGCACGTAGCAATATACATTCCAACATAAAGATTACAAAGTCATCACAGAGCGTGATATACTGATACATGTACATTATATCACAGCCAGATACAAAAGTAAAATTACAATTTGTACAACAAAAGATGCTCACGGGCTGAAGAAGAAGATCCCCGAGCTAGCAGAAGGATCAGGATCAGAAGGAGCTAGGACAAATCAGCTTGCTCCGAGAAATAGGCTTGATCTTCAGTGGAGGGCTCCACTTCAATCCACGCTTCAGAACCTGAACATACAGATTCAAGGGAGTCAGGACCTCCCAAACAAGTAATCAGGTAACAGCCGAGTGGCATAAGAGATATGAGTAGGAGAGTTGATGTAGTATTATGAAAAATCAGTCAGCAAGTAAAGGAAGCATAACGAGTTAAAGTTGGGAGACATTGCACTAGCTTAGGCTACGACCTCATGAGACTAGTACCTCAAGGGAATAATTCAAACAAGGAAACCCTCATCTATATACCTTTATCTCATGCCACCGTAATCCAAGCGCATCAAATGGATCCACAGTTGACGTCTTTTATTATTATTACTTGTCTTACTCTGATGTCTAGCTATGTGAACTAGCGTCCCGGCACTCATAGATCCACATCCGAGTAAGCAAGGTTGTTATTGGAAACTAGCGGGGGTATTAACGAACAATGTTTACAGTGGGTCCCGTGCATACCCGGGACCACGGCCCAGGATTGTTCCGTTGCTGGTGGACGGAACCTGCCGCAAGGCGTACAGTAGGGTCTTATAGGATGCCCTGTCAAGATGGTACCAAGAAGGAGGGAGCCAGCGCTCCCCTCGGTTGCCTGGAGGCCCTCAGGTCAAACCGGAAAATGTAGTTGCACAACATACCTAAAACCACTGTAAACACGAACATATGTTGATAGCCGCATGTTTCCCCCCGACCCGATGTAAGTTGTCTCATTTTATGAGTTATTTAGGTAATTATCCGATTTCGGGAATGAGCAAGAGCAAATCCGAAATATTATGAAGACAGGAGTATCAGGAGTACAATGTATACTATCACGTAATTCAAGTTTGTATAACAAGATGCCCGGTTACCATTCCCGTTATCGTGATAATTAAAAGAGTCAAGTGTGTCATGCCTGGTGTCAATAGATAGCATGACAAGAGGAGATATTCGTCAAGTGACAAGTCATGTAATAAAAATATATATAATACAAGTCCTGAGGATAAGGTCCATATTCAAGGAAATGATTAACCACAGCAGGCAGCCAAACTTAGTCGACTAGGGAGAAGCAAGTAGTCGACTTATGAAGGGTTAGTCGACTATAGAGGAAGGCCAAGTCGACTAATAAGGCCGCGTCTCATAGGGCCGCGTCTTCAGGAAGAAGTTAGTCGACTAGGGGAAAAAGATAGTCGACTAATAAGGCCGCGTCTCAGAGAGCCGCGTCTTCAGGAAAAAGTTAGTCGACTAGGGAAAAATGGGTAGTCGATTAATAAGGCCGCGTCTCAGAGAGCCGCGTCTTCAGGAAAAAGTTAGTCGACTAGGGGAAAAAGATAGTCGACTAATAAGGTCGCGTTTTCAGAAAAAGGGCGCGTTTCAAATAAGCTAGTCGACTTGAGGTAAGGGAGTAGTCGACTAATAAAGGGTTCAAGTCGACTAATGACTGGGTCAAGTCGACTAACAGAGTGCAAACAGAGTGCAGAACCTGACTTTTGAGGGTTGCGTTTATTGATAAAAATTACAAGTATGAAGATAGTCATCCATGTCTTGGCGAGTAGAGTTACTCGCCTAAAAATGTCCCTTTGATGCGTCCGACGCCCCGGGAGAAAAACACCAAGTGAGGATGAGTCCTTTGTCAAAGTTGTCATCACATATCACCAAAACGATTACCGGAATAATCGCGAACGATTACCGGAATAATCTACGGCGATATTGCCGACGAAGAAAAGCTCGGCCCTAATCCAAAAGGAGGGTACCGGCCCTAGAGTCTTGCTGATGGTGACGAGGAGCACGGCCCCCAATCCAAAGGAGGTGGCCGGCCTTAAAAGGGAAGGAGAGAGGTTGAAGGTGCAAGTATAGTTCAATTTGACAAAAATGGGATTTTGCAAACGATGTTACGGGGGACGAATCTATAGTTCGTCGGAAAGAGGATGACGAGGAGGTGAAGATGGTATACTTGGTGGTGGCTACGGTGGTGCAGGTGGTGGTGGAGATGGTGGTGAAGTTGATGGAGAGGATGGGTTTCTTTGATGTTTCTTGGTGAAAAGAGGTTGAAGAAGATGGTGTAGTTGTTGGAAATGGAGGAGGAGATGAAGGAGAGAATGAGGGTGGAATTTGTGGTGAAAATGAAGGAAAAATGGTGGAGGAATGGGTGGCTAAAGGGAGCAAGGGGCTGTTTTCCTTGCTCTCTGTTGGTGGCTGCAGGAAAAAAGAAGAAGAAGAGAAAAAGTGAAGAGAGAGGAAGAAGGAAAGGTGGGAGTGGTTATATATAAAGGGAAGAGAAAATAATATAATATTGCCTCACCTTATAAAACAAAGGAAACGCACATGACAAAAGTTGCGTCTCCCACTCCAAACGCAGCCCTCATTCTCGCGTTTAGGCCAAAATGGGCCAAACGCGGGAATTAAAGCCGCACCCAGGGAAATGCGAATTTGGCGTTTGACCGAAAGGACAAAAGTCATAATGACTTGATTGGAATTGATTAGCAGTGCATTAAATGCAGCAAGGAGAGGATCTCTGCATTAAATGCAAATTTCAGTTGGCAAAACTTGCGTTTAAGGAAGGAGAGAGAGAAAATGGAAAAAAGAGAAAAGTGGAATATTTGGATAAATTCCCAGTATCTGGGAAAATACCGAAAACTCCGGAAAAGTCCAAAAATTGAAGTATCTCAAAAAGTCTCCCAAAAATTCTCAAAAATAATAAATATTATTTTAAGATTTTTAGTGAAATCGGTTTTCAGAATTTCAATTTCATTTTCAAAATAAAAATCCTGGAATCCACTGTGAACGGTGTCTACACCGGATAGGCTGGATTTTTGATAAAATCTGAAAATTCTTAAAAAATTTATTTAGATAGAAAACATGATTTTAAGAAATACTGTGAAAGCGTTTCTAGATTTTCGACTCCGTTTGTAAATTAAAAATCCGAAAGTCGGTCAGCGACACTGGTCGACACCGGGTTTTGAAGACTTTACAATTAAATTCTGAAAAATTCCAGAAAATCATGAAAAATCAAGAGTATAAAAAAATAATATTTGAAACTGAAATCGGTCAAATCTGATTACCAAAAAGGTCAAATCATGCAGCACTGATATATGAGTAAGAATTTAATTAACAGAAAATAAAATAAAGATACGCTCCAAAAATTAGGACATATAACTGTGTACGTATACCGAGGATGGGGTGTTACAATCCATCCACCTTATCAAAAAATTTCGTCCTCGAAATTTCGATAATGGGGATGTGAAGGAATAGGGGCAAGGAATTTTACCAACTAAGATGGAAAGAGTTGGGGGTAACGTTCACGAATAGTATCCTCTCGTTCCCATGTAGCTTCTCCTGGGGCATGCCTATTCCAAGAAACTAGTACCAATGGTATTGCCCGATTTTTCAATGTTTTGACACTTCTATCCAGAATGGCCATCGGCTGCTCTTTGTAGGATAAATCTGGTTGTAGTTCCAATTCTGAGTGATCTAGAATGTGACTTTCATCCTTGACATACTTCCTCAATTGTGATATATGGAATACATTATGTATTCCTTCTAAGGATGGTGGCAATGCCAATCGGTAAGCCACATCTCCCACACGATCCAAAATTTCAAATGGGCCGATGTATCTTGGACTAAGTTTTCCGCGAGAACCGAATCGGATTACCCCTTTGGTTGGTGGTATCCTTAAAAATACGTGATCACCTGTTTTGAATTCCAACGGTCTTCTATTAGTGTCTGCCCAACTCTTCTGTCGGCTCTGTGCTGCCCAGAGATGATCTCTTATAATTCGGACTTTATCTGTTGTCTGAACTAGAATATCAGGTCCCATAAGTCTTCTTTCGCCGACTTCATCCCAACATATTGGTGACCTGCATTTCCTGCCATATAGTGCTTCAAATGGAGCCATCTTGATACTGGCCTGATAGCTGTTATTATAAGAGAATTCTACCAAATGAATATAGTCTTCCCATGACCCTTTAAATTCTATCATGCAGGCTCGTAACATGTCCTCAAGGATTTGTATAGTTCGTTCAGATTGTCCATCTGTCTGGGGATGATATGAGGTACTAAATTTCAGACGAGTTCCCAAATTTTCTTGGAGACTTTCCTAGAAATGTGATCGGAATCTCGTGTCTCTATCTGACACGATGCTAACTGGAATTCCATGCAGACGAACGATTTCTTTCATATATTTATCTGCAAGAACTTCTGTTGACTGACCTACTCTGAAGGGTAGAAAGTGAGCTGCTTTTGTGAGGCGGTCAACGATCACCCATACTGCATTGTTACCCTTAGGACTGCGGGGTAGAGCTGTAACAAAATCCATGGTGATATGTTCCCACTTCCATTCGGGTATCGGCAACGGTTGTAGAAGTCCAGCTGTTCTCTGATGTTCTGCCTTTATTTGCTGACAAACCAAGCATTTTGCCACATACTGGGCTATCTCCCTCTTCATGGCATTCCACCAAAAATTCTGCTTCAAGTCTTGATACATTTTATTTCCTCCCGGGTGTATGGAATACGCCGAACTGTGTGCCTCTGCCAAAACTTTCTGCCGGACTTCCCCTGGTGGTACACAGATTCTGTTGCCAAAATAAAGTGCATCATCCGAATGAATATGGATGTTTGTTCTTAACCCAGCTTCTACTTGAGCCCTGAATTTCTGTAATCTGGGGTCCCCCTTTTGGGCTTCCTTAATTTCGCTTATCAGGGTTGGTTGAATCTGGAAGGTTATTAGTTGACCTGACTCATCTGCTCCATGTATTAGCATCAAGTCCAACTTCATGATTTCCCGAAGCAATTCCTTCTGTTGAGTAAGTTGTAATAATACTTTATTCTCTGGTCTCCTGCTTAATGCATCTGGGACTGTATTGTCCTTACCAGGATGGTACTGTAAGTCTATGTCATAGTCGGCCATCAATTCAAGCCACCGCCTTTGCCTCATGTTTAATTCTTTCTGTGTGAAGATATACTTAAGGCTCTTATGATCAGTATAGATCAATACTTTGTCCCCCAGAAGGTAGTGTCTCCAGATCTTCAATGCAAATATTACCGCCGCCAGTTCTAAGTCATGGGTTGGGTAATTTCTCTCATATGGTTTCAATTGCCTAGATGCATAAGCTATGACATGACCATGCTGCATTAATACACATCCTAGGCCTTTTCCGGATGCATCACTATATATAACCATCCCTCCTGTTCCCGAGGGAGTCTTCAGGATTGGAGCTGAAATTAGTCTTTCCTTTAATTGCTCAAATGCTGCAGTACATTCTTCTGACCATAGGTACCTTTCTCCCTTTCTGGTGAGCTTTGTTAATGGGGCTGCAATTTTGGAGAAGTCTTGTACAAATCTTCTGTAATATCCGGCTAATCCAATAAAGCTTTTAATTTCTGTTACTGTCCTTGGGATTGGCCAATCTTTGACTGCTTGAATCTTGTTAGGGTCAACTGAAATTCCTTCTTCTGAAACTACATGACCCAAGAAAGCTATACGGTCTAACCAGAACTCACACTTGCTTTCCTTTGCATAAAGTTGTTCCCGCCGGAGAGTCTGTAGCACCATTCTCAAGTGTTCTGCATGCTCTCTATCGTTCTTAGAATATATCAAGATATCGTCGATAAACACCACAACAAACTGGTCCAAATATGGCGAGAAAACTCGGTTCATTAAATCCATAAAGACAGCTGGGTCATTGGTTACTCCGAAGGGCATGACTAGAAATTCGTAATGACCATAGCGAGTTCTAAATGCTGTCTTCGAAATATCTTCTTTCTTCACTTTTAGTTGGTGATAACCCGATTGTAAATCCAACTTTGAAAACACCCGGGCCCCATGAAGTTGATCAAAAAGATCATCAATTCTTGGTAAGGGATACTTATTCTTGATGGTAACCTTGTTTAATTCTCTGTAGTCTATACACAACCTCTTACCACCATCTTTCTTGTTGGCCAATAGCACTGGAGCTCCCCATGGTGAAGTACTTGGTCTAATCAATCCCTTGTCAGAATATTCCTGTAACTGCTTCTTTAGAACTTCTAATTCAGTAGGCGCCATTCTGTATGGAGCTTTAGATATTGGGACTGCGCCCGGAATGATATCAATAGAGAACTCAATTACTCTATCGGGTGGAAGTCCTGAGATCTCCTTAAATACTTCTGGAAACTCATTCCAAACTGGTACTCCCTTTTTCTGGATCTCAGCAGCAGTCATCTGTGTTTTTCCCTTGGCAGGTTTGTGTTCTCCTTCAAATTGAAACTCAGGCTGAAGCGGTATTCTGAAAATGACTTTCTTGTTTCGACAATCAATGATCGCATGGTATTTGCTGAGCCAAGTCATGCCTAAGATTACGTCGTACCCCTTAGTATCTAGTACGAGCATATCCACTGTTAATGTCCTGTCACACAGTTCCACCGGACAATCTACACAAATTCTGTTAGAGATGACTACCATTACCGGTACTAATCTCCCACTGGTGGTCTAAAGATTCAACAGGTATAGAGTACAAAGCAATGAAACTATCTGATATGTAACAATGAGAAGCGCCAGAATCAAAGAGGGCTAAGACAGGTTTAGAGTACACCATAATCTTACCTGTTACCACCTCTCCAGAAGTTTGGGCCTCTTCCGCTGTCAAGTTGTAGGCCCGTCCTCTTCCACGACCTGCTGTTGTTCTTCCTCCCCTTGGAGCTGGGCGAAAACCCGTTGTTGTAGAGGGAGAGGGGCCCTTCCGACCATCGGCCCTGGGTTCCTCTGTCCAATAGGTGCGGGAAGTGCTGGTAGGGTCCTGTTCATCATCCCAGTTCTCTTATGGGGACAGCCTTCTATTGTGTGATCACCAGATCCACATGCCAGGCACAACCCATTAGCCCTGCGACAATCCTTTTGCAAGTGACCTGGCCTCTGGCAATAATTACAAACAGGAACTATTTGAGTTGACTGAGGAGGGGCTGACCGAAATGGTCTTCTAACCATTGGGACTTTTGCAGTCCTGACTGGACCTCCTCTGCCCAGCTGTTGAAATGGCCTCTTCATGGCTTGTTTTCTCATCTGATCAAGATTCTTTTTCTCCAATCCTCGCTCCACTTCCCGAGCTACAGTGAGGACCTGGGAATACGTTTTTAGCTGCTGAGGAATCAAAAGGACTTGAATATCCATTTGTAAGCCTTGCTGAAATCTGCTTGCCCGTTTCTCCTCATCAGCTATCATATATGGAGCAAAACGGCTCAGCCTTAAGAACTCAGCAGCATATTCGTCAACAGACCAGTTCCATTGTTGAAGTCGGATGAATTGTTCTTCCATCTCTTTCTGAGCTGTGGTAGGGAAGAATCTATTATAAAAGCTTTTAGAGAACTGGTCCCAAGTGATGGGTTTATCCAGTCTCGCTTCTTCAGCTAGCCACCAGTTTCTAGCCACGTCCTTTAATTGGATCTTGGCGACTTCCACCTTATCTTCCTCTGGGACCCTTGCTGCCTTCAAGAGATCTGTTGTGTCAATTAGCCATTGCTCGGCATCTAGCGGTCTTTTCCCCCCGTAAATATTGCCGGCTGCAACCGCCTGAAGTCTGACACGTTGCCTGGCCTCCGTTCTTGAGGAGCTGCTATCAATCCTTGCCGGAGGAGTTCGGTCTGCCTTTGTTGATTCTCCACCATATTCTGGATAACCCTAAGAATATCTGCATTTCCCCCTGTGGGTCCATTCTGTGGCTGCCCGGAGTTGTTACGTCCTGACCTTCTATCCATATCTATGTTGGTAAAAGATGTCTGAAAAGAGGAGTGAAAGCAGAAGATAGATGGACTTTAGGAATCAGGGGAAGGAATATCAAGAAGAAATGGATAACTTTGTAGTTGGAATGTTTAACCGAAACTCATGCACCCCAACTGCAAATTAAGATCCCATTAATTTGCAATCTGGTTGTACTGTAGGTGTGAGAGCCTAGGCTCTGATACCAATCTGTAACGCCCCGATCCGGAGGGTACGGAGACGTTACTGCGACGTACATATGCAGGTCGGAAGTACCCTCACGTATATACGCTAAGCAACAATACATGCAAGTAAAAGAGTACGGAAGCACGTGGCAATATACATTCCAACATAAAGATTACAAAGTCATCACAGAGCGTGATATACTGATACATGTACAATATATCACAGCCAGATACAAAAGTGAAATTATAATTTGTACAACAAAAGATGCTCACGGGCTGAAGAAGAAGATCCCCGAGCTAGCAGAAGGATCAGGATCAGAAGGAGCTAGGACAAATCAGCTTGCTCCGAGAAATAGGCTTGATCTTCAGTGGAGGGCTCCACTTCAATCCACGCTTCAGAACCTGAACATACAGATTCAAGGGAGTCAGGACCTCCCAAACAAGTAATCAGGTAACAGCCGAGTGGCATAAGAGATATGAGTAGGAGAGTTGATGTAGTATTATGAAAAATCAGTCAGCAAGTAAAGGAAGCATAACGAGTTAAAGTTGGGAGACATTGCACTAGCTTAGGCTACGACCTCATGAGACTAGTACCTCAAGGGAATAATCCAAACAAGGAAACCCTCATCTATATACCTTTATCTCATGCCACCGTAATCCAAGCGCATCAAATGGATCCACAGTTGACGTCTTTTATTATTATTACTTGTCTTACTCTGATGTCTAGCTATGTGAACTAGCGTCCCGGCACTCATAGATTCACATCCGAGTAAGCAAGGTTGTTATTGGAAACTAGCGGGGGTATCAACGAACAATGTTTACAGTGGGTCCCGTGCATACCCGGGACCACGGCCCAGGATTGTTCCATTGCTGGTGGACGGAACCTGCCGCAAGGCGTACAGTAGGGTCTTATAGGATGCCCTGTCAAGATGGTACCAAGAAGGAGGGAGCCAGCACTCCCCTCGGTTTCCTGGAGGCCCTCAGGTCAAACCGGAAAATGTAGTTGCACAACATACCTAAAACCACTGTAAACACGAACATATGTTGATAGCCGCATGTTTCCTCCCGACCCGATGTAAGTTGTCTCATTTTATGAGTTATTTATGTAATTATCCGATTTCGGGAATGAGCAGGAGCAAATCCGAAATATTATGAAGACAGGAGTATCAGGAGTACAATGTGTACTATCACGTAATTCAAGTTTGTAAAACAAGATGCCCGGTTACCATTCCCGTTATCGTGATAATTAAAAGAGTCAAGTGTGTCATGCCTGGTGTCAAGAGATAGCATGACAAGAGGAGATATTCGTCAAGTGACAAGTCATGTAATAACAATATATATAATACAAGTCCCGAGGATAAGGTCCATATTCAAGGAAATGATTAACCACAGCAGGCAGCCAAACTTAGTCGACTAGGGAGAAGCAAGTAGTCGACTTATGAAGGGTTAGTTGACTATAGAGGAAGGCCAAGTCGACTAATAAGGCCGCGTCTCATAGGGTCGCGTCTTCAGGAAGAAGTTAGTCGACTAGGGGAAAAAGATAGTCGACTAATAAGGCCGCGTCTCAGAGAGCCGCGTCTTCAGGAAAAAGTTAGTCGACTAGGGAAAAATGGGTAGTCGACTAATAAGGCCGCGTCTCAGAGAGCCGCGTCTTCAGGAAAAAGTTAGTCGACTAGGGGAAAAAGATAGTCGACTAATAAGGTCGCGTTTTCAGAAAAAGGGCGCGTTTCAAATAAGCTAGTCGACTTGAGGTAAGGGAGTAGTCGACTAATAAAGGGTTCAAGTCGACTAATGACTGGGTCAAGTCGACTAACAGAGTGCAAACAGAGTGCAGAACCTGACTTTTGAGGGTTGCGTTTATTGATAAAAATTATAAATATGAAGATAGTCATCCATGTCTTGGCGAGTAGAGTTACTCGCCTAAAAATGTCCCTTTGATGCGTCCGACGCCCCGGGAGAAAAACACCAAGTGAGGATGAGTCCTTTGTCAAAGTTGTCATCACATATCACCAAAACGATTACCGGAATAATCGCGAACGATTACCGGAATAATCTACGGCGATATTGCCGACGAAGAAAAGCTCGGCCCCAATCCAAAAGGAGGGTACCGGCCCTAGAGTCTTGCTGATGGTGACGAGGAGCACGGCCCCCAATCCAAAGGAGGTGGCCGGCCTTAAAAGGGAAGGAGAGAGGTTGAAGGTGCAAGTATAGTTCAATTTGACAAAAATGGGATTTTGCAAACGATGTTACGGGGAACGAATCTATAGTTCGTCGGAAAGAGGATGACGAGGAGGTGAAGATGATATGCTTGGTGGTGGCTACGGTGGTGCAGGTGGTGGTGGAGATGGTGGTGAAGTTGATGGAGAGGATGGGTTTCTTTGATGTTTCTTGGTGAAAAGAGGTTGAAGAAGATGGTGTAGTTGTTGGAAATGGAGGAGGAGATGAAGGAGAGAATGAGGGTGGAATTTGTGGTGAAAATGAAGGAAAAATGGTGGAGGAATGGGTGGCTAAAGGGAGCAAGGGGCTGTTTTCCTTGCTCTCTGTTGGTGGCTGCAGGAAACAAGGAAGAAGAAGAGAAAAAGTGAAGAGAGAGGAAGAAGGAAAGGTGGGGGTGGTTATATATAAAGGGAAGAGAAAATAATATAATATTGCCTCACCTTACAAAACAAAGGAAACGCACATGACAAAAGTTGCGTCTCCCACTCCAAACGCAGCCCTCATTCTCGCGTTTAGGCCAAAATGGGCCAAACGCGGGAATTAAAGCCGCGCCCAGGGAAATGCGAATTTGGCGTTTGACCGAAAGGACAAAAGTCATAATGACTTGATTGGAATTGATTAGCAGTGCATTAAATGCAGCAAGGAGAGGATCTCTGCATTAAATGCAAAATTCAGTTGGCGAAACTTGCGTTTGAGGAAGGAGAGAGAGAGAAAATAGGAAAAAGAGAAAAGTGGAATATTTGGATAAATTCCTAGTATCTGGGAAAATACCGAAAACTCCGGAAAAGTCCAAAAATTGAAGTATCTCAAAAAGTCTCCCAAAAATTCTCAAAAATAATAAATATTATTTTAAGATTTTTAGTGAAATCGGTTTTCAGAATTTCAATTTCATTTTCAAAATAAAAATCCTGGAATCCACTGTGAACGGTGTCTACACCGGATAGGCTGGATTTTTGATAAAATCTGAAAATTCTTAAAAAATTCATTTAGATAGAAAATATGATTTTAAGAAATACTGTGAAATCCGTTTCTAGATTTTCGACTCCGTTTGTAAATTAAAAATCCGAAAGTCGGTCAGCGACACTGGTCGACACCGGTTTTGAAGACTTTACAATTAAATTCTGAAAAATTTCAAAAAATCATGAAAAATTAAGAGTATAAAAAAATAATATTTGAAACTAAAATCGGTCAAATATGATTACCAAAAAGGTCAAATCATGCAGCACTGATATATGAGTAAGAATTTAATTAATAGAAAATAAAATAAAGATACGCTCTAAAAATCAGGACATATAACTGTGTACGTATACCGAGGATGGGGTGTTACAAGATAGAATCAAAACAAGTTTACATGGTTTAATGTATATTAGATTTGTTCTATATACATCTATGCTTCAACTATTTAAACAAACTTAGTTTGATGTCTATTTCATGAGTTTGGAGTTTTGGTATTTTAACAAAACTTATTTTCGGATTTAATGTCAAAAATATTGATATATATCTTTATATGTATATTGGATTATATCCATATACTATATGCCTCAAAGTTGTTTCAATATCATGTTTTGTATTTGCAAGTGTTTTGGACAAAACGATTTTTTTATTTCAAAAATTCAAGTTTTAGAAAATACGGATTTTGGTTTTCGGCAAAATTTTCTAAGTTACAAAAATAGTTCAAAATGTTTATAACATGGTTTGATTTTACTCAAACATGTTTGTACATCAAAGTATTATACTAAAACTATATTTGTAGATTTTTAGAGATTTTATGGGATTTATTTGATAATTAAAAACCCAGTTTTTAAGTTCTGAAATTTGCCCTGCCAGGCCCTGGCGGTCGACCGGGACGGTCAACCGGACCAGTGGTCGGTCAACCGGACCGGTCGATCGACGTGCACAAGGACGTGCACGCAAGCCAGCTTGTTTGGCCGCTCGACCAAGCGGTCGACCGACTGAAGTCAACCCATTCTCGGGTTGGCCCCGTCGACCGGGCGGTCGACCGGCCTGAGAGCCGTTGCTCTCTGGTTCTAGGCACGGTCGACTGGGCGGTCGACCAGCGGCTCAACGGTCAGAAATTTGACCGTTGGCCGGTCAACCGGAAGGTCATTTTTGACCTTTCTGCCTGCCAACGTGCAGAATTTTGTGGGGGTTATAAATACCCCATTTGAGAGCTGTTTTTGAACAAGTTTTTAGAGAGAAAAATTTTAGATCTTTTCAAGTGTTTTAAGAGCAAATTTTTCAAAAGAGTTTTTATATTTAAAGGATTAATCTTCATTTATTTTTAAAGTGTTTGTTAATTCAAAGAAAATAGTCTTTTGGAATTGTTTTTGGTCTAAAAATTCTATATCTATTTGGAGATTTTTCCAAGTGATTTTCTTTGTTAAAAACACTTTGTTTTCTCACACTTGAGCTTATCTTGCTATCCTATCTATTACGATCTTTGTTTTTGTGGGAAAAGAAGTTGTTTATGGTCTTTTGATCACCAAGTTGTAAACCCTCCTAAATTGTGATATCCCTCTTGTGTAGAGGTTGATTGTTGGAGTGGTGGCTTTGTGCCCTATCCCTCTAGTGAGAGGTTGATTGATTGTTTGGCTTTGTGCCCATCCCTCAAGTGTGAGGTGATTGTGCTTGAATGGCTTTGTGCCTAACCTCTAAGTGTAGAGGTTGTGTTGTATTTGAGAGAGGAGTTGTGTACTCCCGGTTATTGTATTGCCCCAAATCCTCATTGGAGGTTCCCTGTGTGGGAGTCCTGTGTGGACAAGTTAGTGAAAATCCTTCTGTATGAAGGCGGGGATGTAGAGCTGTGTGCTCGAACCTCGAAACAAATCTCGGTGTTTGCGTTTGATCCACTTTCTCTAACTCTCTCTTTTATATTGTGCCTTGCATTGATTCATATTGTCATATCATACTTATATGCTTGGTTGTGTTTGTTTGTGTGCCTCACTTGTGTTTAACCACAAGAGCTTCATATAGCACCTCAACTCCTATTCAGAGGAATCAAGATGAGTTAGTCTAGAGCCCTTCATTGGGAATTCGGCTACACTCGTTGGTTACACTAAGTGTGTTGCAATTAAAGTTTTTAATTTCTGCATTTTGTTCATTAGATTAGCCGTACACCTATTCACTCCCTTTAGGTGTACTTACAATGTTTACGTACCTTTTTAGCACTTATGTACCTTGAATCGATCACGATGACTTATCATGCCTTTGAAGCCGAGCAGAGCATGGCCTATAAGATCTTCCCCATTCCCGATCTACACTATGAATTAAGGGGCAACCTAAACTAACTAAGAAACAATTATCCATGACCATAGGCCATCAATGGCTCTTGCAATGGCAAAGCAGTTTCGAGGCTGTAAGAATGACTTGGATTTACAAGTACTTAGAGGGAAGCCAACAAAAATAAGAGTGAAGAAGAAAAGAAAACTTTGATTCAATTCAAATAATAATGGAAGAAAAGAAGATTTACTTAAACCGTTGTCACCCTCAGTACAAGATTCACTCTCATTCCTCCATGAAACTCTTCTCTCCTCTCAGTTTCATAAATAAAATAAAATTTACATAAAATAAAAATAAAAATCATAAGTTACAGACTACAAAATAGCCTAACCTATACTCTCTATTGAATCCTTCTCTCTGGCCTTAGAATTTGCCGGTATTTATAGCAAAAACATAACAGGAAAGAGCGTCTGAAGATAGGGAGAGCAAACGCTTGCTGTATCTCAACTGTAATGCTGCGAAAACGTGACATTTGTGGCATTTTTGCAGTCTGGATGTGGCCAAATGGCCACATCCAGGTTGCGCTAATTTCTGATCTCTCGAACATCATTTATCTCCTGATAGATTTCAGTTTGGGCTTTCGATTCATCTATATCACTGTTGATTTTCAGCTACCTAAAATTTGACCCATTTTTATTTGGTGTTCTCTCTCTGATTTGCTCTGATCTTCAGTTAACAACTGCCCTAATCTTGATTTTGATTTAATCTGAACTTTAGTGGGCTTTTGGGCTCATTTTCTCTTTCTTCTCCTTCAGTAAAGGCCTTGCAAATAATTAGATTAAAAAAGATAATTAAAGCAGAGTTTATTAAACAATAAATATGAGAATACGATGATAAATATGCAATATCAGTGACCGATCAACTAGATTGCCAAATAACCATTCTTTAAATGCTTAGTGGTATTTAGAGTTATTGGATATTTTCAAGTTCTTGATGTTTTGGGATCAAGTGTGGATTTCATGTGAGGTATTTAGTAGAATTGATATTCATTTAATTTGTTATTATTTAGATAAGAATTTATTTGGATATTGAGGAAGGATTAAACACGATGTTATCTTATTAGAGACTGATTTTCTTGATACTTGGACTTAGATACGACTTAGTGAGAGTTTGAGTTGACTTGAGATCTATCTTCCTTACAGAGGATTTAAATAGTGTTCAAATGAGATTGACATAGTTAGATTAATAATTATAAGTATTTAAGGATTTAGTCATTGTTTATATTGTTATGAATGAGTTTGTTAGTGTTGAGTATCAAATGTAGACTATTTAGATTACATGTAATTCGAGGATGTTCCACCCTTTATTTATGATTTTAGCATATATTGATTTAGTTTAACCTTGAGGATAATCAGTAGACTGCTCTTCATGATTAGTTCCTCATTATTGTAGTTATTTATTTATGGACTTGCATGCATTGTGATAGTGATCTTGACGATAACAGTGAGCTTGTACTTCAATTTAGTGTATTATAGCAGTTATCAGATATAATATCAATTATCAGTGATTAGTAATAACCTTGTGATTAGTGACTTTATATCTTCAGTATTCTCCATCAGATGTCAGTTAATAGTTATTTAGTTTTCAGTTGTCAGATACTAGTTTTTAGTTGTCAGTTATCAGCTATTATTGACATTAGCAGTTGTTGGAGATGTTCGGTTACTATTTTTTTTAGTAATAGCTTATATTATTACTTGTTAATAAAAGATACCATAACCCAGAGAAAAGAGGTAATTTCTTGATAATGCATGTCGTGAATTTTAGAAATCCTAAATTTTCACGTCTCAATGTTGGAAACATCATACATAGGAGGGGTCAACCAATCCATGAGTGTGTGTAAACAAATAAGTGTGCAAATACAAATGATAGATTAGCTAACCAAGATCTCCCTCCTAGGTAGTTAAACATAATATCAGGAGCGTAAGCTCTGATACCAATTGAAATTACACCTAGAGGGGGGTGAATAGGTGTAAGGCTGATCTAATGACAAATGATGCGAAATTAAAAACTAATTGCAACACACCAAAGAGTGTAGCCAAATTCCGGTGAAGCGCTCTGGACTATCTCCTCTAAATTTCTCTAAATAAGAGTTGAGGTGCTATATGAAGCTCTCTTGGTTGAATACAAGTATGACAAACAAACAATACCAAGCATATAAGTATGAATGATAAATATGAATTAATGCAAGGCACAATATAAGAGAGAGAGTTAGAGATAGTGGATCAAATACAAACACAAAGATATGTTTCGAGGTTCGAACACCCAGCTCTACGTCCCCACCTTCACACAGAAGGATTTTCACTAACCTGTCTACACAGGACTTCCCACACAGAGAACCTTCACTGAGAATTTGGGCAAATACAAACCAGGAGTACACAACTCCTCTCTCCAATAATGCAACCTCTCACTAGAGGCAATGCACAACACAAATCACCTCTACACTTAGAGGGATAGGCACTTAGCCAAACAATAATCGACCTCTCACTAGAGGGATTAGGCTCAAAGCCAGCACCAACAACAATCATCTCACACTTGAGAGATTCCAACTCAACCTCCACAATCACCTCTCTCTAGAGGGATGCAAACACCACTTCCACAATCACCTCTCACTAGAGGGATATCAACACAATCATCTCTCACTAGAGGGATATCACAAAGTATGGAAGGTTTACAACTCTTGGTGGTATCAACAACCACAAACCAATTTTTTTCAAAAAATAGATCCTAATAGATAGGATAGATGATAGCTCAAGTGTGAGAAAAATAAAGAGTTTAGAAATCAAAATCACAAAGAAAACTCTTGGAAAAACTTCAAGAATAGCTATAGAAATGAGGATCAAAAATCAATCCCAAAGACTTCTCTTTTTCTTTAATTTTTCCAACCCTTTAAAACAAATAAAGATCAAATCTTTTAAAAACTTGCTGAAAGATAGAAAATTTTGCTCTTCAAATTCTTAGTGAAAACAACCAAGGAATGGGGTATTTATAGCCCCAAAGAAATCTGCCCGTTGGCAGTCTGGCAAAGGGCAAAACTGCCCTTTCGGTCGACCGGGCGATCGACCGGCCAACGGTCATAATTATGACCATTGAGCCACTGGTCGACCGGCCGATCGATCGAAAACTGGAAACAGAGAATAGAGCTCTCTGCCAGTCGACCAAGCGGTCGACCGGGGCCATTTCCAGAGAGTAGAAGCCCTCTGGCGGTCGACCGACTCGGTCGACTAGCCTTCCAGCCCAGGCTGCGTGTATGTCCTATGCATGTCGGTCGACCGCTGGTCCGGTCGACCAAGCGGTCGACCGGCAGACAGCCAGGTCAAATATTATAGGGATTAAAAACTTGGGTTTTTTACTTCAATTAAATCCTATAAAATCACATAAATTTCACAAAAATCAGTTCTTATTAGATCTTTAAAATACAAATATGTGTGACAAAAATTCAACACATATTATAAACAATTTGAACCATTTTTGTGATATAAAAATTTTGCCTTAAACTAAAATCCGTATTTTCCAAAACTGGGATTTTTGAAATGGAAAACCGTTTTCTCCAAAACTCATGTAAATACAAAAACATGATATTGAAACAACTTTTAAGCATGTTGTATATGATAGAATCCAATATACATGAAAGATATTATATCTATGTTTTTGACATGAAATCCAAAAATAAGTTTTATTTAGATACAAAACTCCAAGCACATGAATAGACTTATCAAAATAAGTTTTTCTAAGTATATGAAGCATAGATGTATACAGATCAAATCTAATATACATTAAAACTTGTAAACTTATTTTGATTCTATATATTCATGAAAACCGTATATTTGAAATCGAAAATCGGTTAAACTGAAAACTGACAAACTTGAAACTTGTGTGTGTATTATGAACTTGAGCATAGTAACACGATCTAATCTTTACAATAGATCTAAACAATCTTAAACTAAACAAACCGAGGTCTTTTTATAGAACTCCTTCAAGTCGACTCGATCCAAACGCGATTCAACGAGCTTGACTCTAACCGAGTGCTAGATGCGATCTTGACGCGCGAGCTCTTGAATCACCATGTGAAGGCCTCAAAACTCCTTTGTTGAAGCTAATCACCTACTAATATCTTGATTAAATATCTGAAACTAAATATCACAAGATTATTAGTAAACTATAACTATATGAGTTAATCATCATCAAAACTAGAGTGAAGGGCCTCTGGGCCAACATGTTTGTGGTCTTTCTAGATCACCAAGTGACTTGTATTCCTTTGAATTGTGGTTCCTCTTATGTGAGGATAGTATTGTTGGAGTTGGGAACTCCGGTTTTGTGTAGACCAATTGTAATCCCTTGGGTGTAAGGTTCCTCTGTGAAAGTTTCCTTTGTGGATTTAGTGAAAATCCTTCATATGGTGAAGGCGAAGACGTAGAACAGTGGCTCGAATCTTGATAAAAATTCTCTTATGTTTGCGATTGATCTCTTCTTACTCTTTGTTGTTTTACATCTTGTACTTGTGCTACTACTTGCCTTATTTTTCATTATTGCATTCATTTCATCTTCTTGTTTTTCAGTCTATACTCATATCAACAAGGAAGCAATTAAGCACCTCAACTCATAATCTAGAGGAATCAAAGAGGAGAAGTTCTAGAGCCCTTCACGGGGAATTCGGTTTCAATTTCTTATTTTGACTGACCACTTGCATCATACATCTTAACTTGTTTCTAAAAGCTTTTTTGATTAGCATAACACTTATTCATCCCCCCTCTAGGTATTTTTCACATAAAATATAAAATTTTATTACTAGTGAAATAAAGGAGAAAGATAAGTGTATCAATATTTTTTGAAAAAGGTCCCCCGGGAAGTCTACTGGCATCACCATTTATCACTCTGACAAAATCTCTCCATTTAGGCCATTTTTCTTCAAAAATTGAAATATTAATAGTTTTTTCAGCTGATCTTTCGGCGACTATGCCTATTACCAAAGTTGTTCTACCCTCTACAAACTCATGGAGAAACATGTGAAAATCACCTAGAGGGGGGGTGAATAGGTGATAATGCTAATCAATGCACAATTTAAGATTTATGATGCAGCAATCTCACAAAGCAAGTGAATATAGCAATGAATGTAGAGAGCAAGTAATAAGAGCAATGAAAATAGAGCAAGAAATAAGAACAAGTAAACCAAACGCAAACACCGAGAATTGTTATCGAGGTTCGAGCACCCAGCTCTACTTCCCCGCCTTCCCCAGAAGGATTCCAACCACTTTCACTATCACAAAGATGTTACAAATCCACCGGAGTACCCAACTCCACAATCTCAAGTACAAGCAATCTCTTAGTAGTCAAAAGACCACAAACTCTCTCTTGCAAAAATTCTCTTCCCTTACAAAGGTCCTTAGAGAACAATGAGTAGGAATGAAGCTCTTGTGTGCAAGGAGAAAAGAAAAAGAAATCAGAGAGTTCTTGAAAACACTTCAGAAAATGAGAGAGAATTTCAGCACAAAAACCAAGAAACCAAGTCTTTTTGAATGCCTTAAACTTGTGGAGATTTTGATAATTTTTCTAGTCACCAACCTCTCCCTAAACACCCCTATTTATAGGAGAGGGCTAGGGTTAGGAGATAAAACATATTTAAGGCTAATCAGAAAGTATTAGAACCAAAACATGTCACTTAAACATACTTAAGTGAGAAAAGGACAAAAATAAACCAGCTCAGAAAAATAGCCGTTACTGTTCAAACGGCTAGCTCGGTCGACCGGCCCGGTCGACCGCTAGTACAAAAAAATAGCCGTTGCAGGCTACGGTCGACCGCCCGGTCGACCCAAACAAACAGAGAGCAGGGTCTTGCAGTCAGGCATGTCTCGATCGACCGTCCGGGTCGACCGTGAAACGTGCACACTGATACGTTCAGCTGCCAGAACTCCGGTCGCCTGGGTCGGCCGACCGGCTTGACCTGACATGGGGTCGGTCGACCCAGGCGGTCGACCGGCTCAGGTCAAAAGCCAAAATAAAAATTGAATCTTGAGGAGAAATCTATTTTTAACAAAATAGTTTTGAATAGGGATATATATAATGGATAAAAATAAGTTTATAGGCTGAAGATTGTATACAAACTATTTTTGTACATATTATAAGAAATATGTTTGGAAACAAGATGTGCGCAAAACGTGTGTGATAGAGCTTCAAACCTATTCACTATTCTTTAACAAAACTCTAAACTAAAAACAAAACTAATAAATTATCTTGAGCAATCTTGAAGTCTTGAGCCATGCAATGCTTTGCTAGAGCCTTCTCTTCTATGTTCCTTCCTTGATGTGCAAAAAGTCTTCTTTGCTTTATGAACCTAGAATTTCTTGCAATAGCTAAGCAATGGCCTCCAAATATGGTACAAACCTGAAACTTATCTTAACAAACTAATTAGTACCATATAGCTCCTATTTGTTTTGTTATCATCAAAACTCTAAACAAATGGAGAGTGTAACCCTATGGGCCAACAATCTCCCCCTTTTTGATGATGACAAAACAAATAGGTTATAAACAAAAATATAGGGGAGGAGAAAGCTCCCCCTCAAATTATGCTATATTAAACAAGGAAAAACAATAAAATTTGTAATTTGCAAGTAAACATCATGAAACCAAAAACCATGAGAATATAAAACACTTGCAAAACATTTAAACTCAAAACACATTAAAAACTAAAAACATGAAAACATATATAAACTTATATGGAACCCAAAACCATATGAACTCATAATTCTATCATAAAAACTCATTCTCCCCCTTTTTGTCATACATCAAAAAGGGTTATGAAAACATTTTTATTCAATAACACAAACATTAAGTTCACCACAAATGAAGGAAAATCTAGCAAAATCAAGTGGTTTAGTGAAAATATCGGCTAGTTGCAAATCCGTAGAAACATAATCAATATCTATATCTCCTTTCTCAAAATGATCTCTAAGAAAGTGATATCTAATCTCAATGTGCTTGATCTTACTATGTTGATTTGCATTCTTTGTCATGTGTATAGTACAAGTATTATCACAAAATATTTTTATATGGTTATAATGCAAATCATAATCAAGGAGAGTATGTTTCATCCAAAGGACTTGTGCACAACAAGCCCCCGCGGCAACATACTCCGCCTCGGCGGTTGAAGAGCTACGGAATTTTGTTTCCTAGAGGACCATGAAACAAGACAATTACCAAGAAATTAACATGTCCCACTAGTACTCTTTCTATCTACTCTACAACCCGCATAGTCGGCATCCGAATAACTCGTCATTGAGAAATCTCCGGTTTTCGGATACCATAGACCCATTCCAATCATTCCCTTAATATAACGAATAATGCGTTTTACCGCAATAAGATGAGACTCTTTGGGACACGATTGAAATCTAGCACAAAGACACACACTAAACATGATGTCCGGCCTACTTGCCGTCAAATACAAAAGACTACCTATCATGCTTCTATACAATTTAATATCAACATTTTTACCTTGGTCATCCTTATCAAGCTTGGTGGTAGTTGCCATGGAAGTGTTGCAAACCTTTGAGTCTTCAAGTCCAAACCTCTTTACGAGTTCCTTTGCGTATTTGGCTTGACATATGAAGTTCCCATCTTGCAATTGCTTGATTTGGAGTCCAAGAAAGAAATTAAGCTCACCCATTAAAGACATTTCAAACTCACATTGCATAACCTTTTCAAATTCCTTGCATAAAAACTCATTAGTAGAACTAAAAATTATATCATCAACATAAATTTGCACAATTAAAATGTCATTATCAACATGCTTAGTGAATAGTGTTGTATCTACTTTGCCTTTAATAAAATCATTTGAAATGAGAAAACTAGAAAGCCTTTCATACCAAGCTCTTGGAGCTTGTTTCAATCCATACAAAGCTTTATCAAGTTTAAAAACGAAATCAGGATGAACATGATCAACAAAACCGGGAGGTTGAGCAACATAAACTTCTTCATTTATAAAACCATTCAAAAATGCACTTTTCACATCCATTTGAAAAAGTTTAAAATTTTTGAAAGATGCAAAAGCTAGTGTCATCCGTATGGCTTCAAGCCGTGCTACGGGTGCAAAGGTCTCCTCAAAGTCAATTCCCTCAACTTGAGTGTAACCTTGGGCCACTAACCTAGCCTTATTTCTAATCACATTTCCGGACTCATCCATCTTGTTTCTAAAGATCCACTTAGTACCAATTATTGGTCTATCGTGGGGCCTAGGAACAAGGTGCCAAACTTGGTTGCGCTCAAATTGATTGAGTTCCTCTTGCATGGCTAGCAACCAATATGAGTCCGCCTCGGCTTCGAGGATGCTTTTGGGTTCAAAATGAGAAATGAAAGCAAAGTTACCACATAGGTCATGGAGTTTGGAGCAAGTTGTTACCCCTTTAGATGCATCACCTAAGATGAACTCCTTGGGAAGATTTGTAGCGTATCTCCAAGCTTTAGGAAGCGGTTGAGAGCTTTCCTCTTTATCCTCTTGAACATCACCAATTGATTCTAACTTTTCTTCTTGAGCGGGTGAGTCCTTCAAGGATAGTCTCTCCATGTCTTCACCTAATTGGTCAATCTCTACAACATTCTCAACAACCACATTAGATTCTTCAAATTTAACATGCATAGATTCTTCAATGGTAAGTGAAGATCTATTGAATACTCTATAAGCTTTACTAGTTGTAGAATATCCAACAAAGATTGCTTCATAAGCCTTAGCATCAAATTTACCCAAGTTATCTTTATTGTTCAAAACAAAACACTTGCATCCAAAAACTTTGAAATATGCAACATTAGGTTTTCTAGAATGATACATTTCAAAAGATGTTTTGGAAGAATTTTTACATAAATAAATACGATTTGATATATAGCATGCGGTGTTTACGGCCTCGGCCCATAGATATTGAGGGAGGTCGTCATTCAGAACCCGCTGGCTCCAGAACCGGTGTACTCACTTATCATTGTCCTAGCCATCTCTTGAAGTGTTCTATTTTTCCTTTCTACAATTCCATTTTGTTGTGGAGTTCTAGGACAAGACATTTCATGCTTAATTCCCTTTTCATCACTATAAGTCATGAAGAGTTGGTTAACAAACTCACCACCTCTATCACTCCTTATTCTCAAAATCGAAAAACCCTTCTCTTTTTCAACTCTTTTTCGAAAAATCTTAAAACGAGAAAAAGTTTGATCTTTGTGTTCCAAGAAGAAAACCCAAGTGAAACGGAAAAAATCATCAACTAAAACAAATGCAAATCTACTACCATTTAAGCTCTTAGTTTTAGTAGGTCCAAAAGATCCATATGAATTAATTCTAAAGGCCTAGTTGACATGATATCCTTGATTGGTTTGAAGGAAGACTTGGTTTGTTTCTCAAGTTGGCACGCACCACAAATGCGGTCTTTCTCAAACTTCAAGTAAGGAATACCCTTTACCAATTCCTTTGAATTAATCCTAGAAAGATGGTCAAAAGATGCATGTCCTAATCTTCTATGCCAAAGTCAAGAATTTTCATCAAAAGCATTTAAGCATTTAGTAGAACATTCCACATTAAGCATGTCAATGATATAAACATTATCATCATGAAAACCGGTGAGAATACAATCATTGGTTTTAACATCAAAAATCTTGCAAGAAGAATCATCAAAAACAACCTTAAGTCCACGATCACAAAATTGACTAATGCTAAGCAAATTATGTTTCAAACCATCAACAAGTACAACATTTTCTATAATGGGAGATGCACCAATTTGAATGTTACCTATACCGATGATAGTGCCTTTGGAGTCATCCCCGAAGGTGACGGAGCCACCTTCCTCGTACCTTGATAGGGTTGTAAAGTTATTGATGTCCCACGTCATGTGTCTTGAACAACCACTATCAAGGTACCACCGCTCCCTACGTCTTGGAGCCTTGGTGTGTACCTATATCAAATAATTTAGGACTTGATTTTGGTACCCACATTTTTTTGGGTCCTAAAGAGTTAGTTTCATTAACCCAAATAAGATTATTTGATCTATTTACTTGGTCATAACAAAATTTAGCCAAATGACCATTCTTACCACAATATGTGTATCTATACACTCTACCATATTTAAAAGCATAGTGAGTGTGTGATTTGTGAGCATGAAAAGATTTAGCATGAGAAGTGTTATGTGTAGTGTGAGCATGAGAAATCTTAACATGTGAATCTTTAGCATGAGAGGTGTGCCTTTTAGAAAACATTTCTTCAAGTTTCTTAGTGTTAAAAGCACAATCCTTTAAAGTCTTTTCAAAATCAACAATTCTAGTTTTTAAAGAAGAAATTTCTTTTTCATCAATCTTAGGAAATTTTGCTTTACAAGCAACTTTATAAGCACAAAATTCATTTTGGGTAGAAATGAGAGTTGAAGAAATTTCATCTTTTTCTTTAGAAATAATAGCAAGTTGATTCTTAAGAAAAGCAACTTCCTTTTCCAATTTTGAGCATTCAATCTTTTTATTATCATATGTTTCTGAAAGTTCAACAAAGGCATGAACAAGAACTTCTTTACTTAATTCATCATCTTCATCATCAAGAGGTTGAGGGGTTACCTTTGGTGTGTTTGCCATGAAACACATATTCGCTATATCCGCCTCTTCCTCGGACTCGCTTTCTGAATCCCAAGTTGCTTTGTACGCTTTCTTTTCTTCCGGTTTCTTTGGCTTGAAGGAGGAGGTCATCTTCTTCTTGAACTCCGGGCAATCGGCCATGATATGTCCGGGCTTTCGGCAATTGTAGCATATAATTCTTCTCTCCTCTTTGCCTTCAAATTTCCTTCGGAAGTTGAGCTTGTTCCTCCAGTACATTCTCTTCACATTGCGAACAAGTAGTGATAGCTCCTCATCTTCTTCTTCATCTTCTTCATCGTCCTCAAGAGTGGATGAAGACTTGAAGGCTATGGCCTTTTTCTTTAGCGGAGCGGCCTCTTCTCTTGCCTTCTTTTCCATCTCATGGGTTTTTAGGTTCCCAATGAGACTAATGAGGTCCATTTCATCCTTGTCGTTCAATTCTTTCAAGGTGGTGGCCTTTATCTCCCATGATGTAGGAAGAGCCCGAACACTTTTCGCACCTTTTGGTCATTGGAGATGTCATCACCTAAAGAAGAAAGAGCATTGGTGATTTTAGTAAATCGAGTAATCATACAATCAATAGATTCTTCATCAATCATTTTAAAGGATTCATATTGGGACCTCAAGAGATCTATCTTAGCTCTCTTGACTTGTGAAGTCCCCTCGTGTGTGACCAATAAATGTTGCCAAATCTCATAGGCGGATTGGCAATGAATTACCCGTGTAAGGTCATCCTCATTCAAGGCGGTTAAGAGGGAATTTTAGGCCTTGGAGTTAGCCTCATATTCTCTAAAGTTGAAGTCGGTCCATGTGCTCTCAGCACTATCGGGTGCTACATAGGGTTTGGTCAAGGATTTAGCTACTAAGCTACCTAAAGATTGCAAAAAGATAGTCATCCTAACCTTCCAAATAGGGAAATTGAGTCCAAATTTAGGAGGGGTTTTGATGTTATCGGCCATGTTTACTAGTGATGACAAATGGAATGCAAATGTTGATTAGCAAATTTTAAGGATCTCTCTATGGATGTTAAGACAAAACCTAGAGTCCAAGCTCTGATACCAATTGAAAATCACCTAGAGGGGGGGTGAATAGGTGATAATGCTAATCAATGCACAATTTAAGATTTATGATGCAACAATCTCACAAAGCAAGTGAATATAGCAATGAATGTAGAGAGCAAGTAATAAGAGCAATGAAAATAGAGCAAGAAATAAGAACAAGTAAACCAAACGCAAACACCGAGAATTGTTATCGAGGTTCGAGCACCCAGCTCTACTTCCCCGCCTTCCCCAGAAGGATTCCAACCACTTCCACTATCACAAAGATGTTACAAATCCACCGGAGTACCCAACTCCATAATCTCAAGTACAAGCAATCTCTTAGTAGTCAAAAGACCACAAACTCTCTCTTGCAAAAATTCTCTTCCCTTACAAAGGTCCTTAGAGAACAATGAGTAGGAATGAAGCTCTTGTGTGCAAGGAGAAAAGAAAAAGAAATCAGAGAGTTCTTGAAAACACTTCAGAAAATGAGAGAGAATTTCAGCACAAAAACCAAGAAACCAAGTCTTTTTGAATGCCTTAAACTTGTGGAGATTTTGATAATTTTTCTAGTCACCAACCTCTCCCTAAACACCCCTATTTATAGGAGAGGGCTAGGGTTAGGAGATAAAACATATTTAAGGCTAATCAGAAAGTATTAGAACCAAAACATGTCACTTAAACATACTTAAGTGAGAAAAGGACAAAAATAAACCAGCTCAGAAAAATAGCCGTTACTGTTCAAACGGCTAGCTCGGTCGACCGGCCCGGTCGACCGCTAGTACAAAAAAATAGCCGTTGTAGGCTACGGTCGACCGCCCGGTCGACCCAAACAAACAGAGAGCAGGGTCTTGCAGTCAGGCATGTCTCGGTCGACCGTCCGGGTCGACCGTGAAACGTGCACACTGATACGTGCAGCTGCCAGAACTCCGGTCGCCTGGGTCGGCCGACCGACTTGACCTGACATGGGGTCGGTCGACCCAGGCGGTCGACCGGCTCAGGTCAAAAGCCAAAATAAAAATTAAATCTTGAGGAGAAATCTATTTTTAACAAAATAGTTTTGAATAGGGATATATATAATGGATAAAAATGAGTTTGTAGGCTGAAGATTGTATACAAACTATTTTTGTACATATTATAAGAAATATGTTTGGAAACAAGATGTGCGCAAAAACTTGTGTGATAGAGCTTCAAACCTATTCACTATTCTTTAACAAAACTCTAAACTAAAAACAAAACTAATAAATTATCTTGAGCAATCTTGAAGTCTTGAGCCATGCAATGCTTTACTAGAGCCTTCTCTTCTATGTTCCTTCCTTGATGTGTAAAAAGTCTTCTTTGCTTTATGAACCTAGAATTTCTTGCAATAGCTAAGCAATGGCCTCCAAATATGGTACAAACCTGAAACTTATCTTAACAAACTAATTAGTACCATATAGCTCCTATTTGTTTTGTTATCATCAAAACTCTGAGAGTGTAACCCTATGGGCCAACAACATGGTCGGAAGTAACAATGTAAGGAGAGCGAAGAACATTTTCTTTGAGGTTGCCATATTGTTTGAATCTTTGAAATTAAGTTTATATTTTTAAAATTTACATAGTCTTGCTTTTATACCTTGTAATACCTTCTCAAAATTAAATACTGCAATGATACAAAATATATATCAGATCTTTTTATTAGATTGTAAATTAATTGACGAATCATAAAGAAACATATTAAAAAATCACTTCAATTACCCTGATATTTGACCTCTTAGTTTACAATGCATCCATATTTTCTTTCGTGTAAATTTAACTTATTAATTGTGCACACTCTTCCTTATAAATTCAATTGTATTATAATTTTTATGTTCTCCTAATAAAATGTTCGTAATACGAACTTTAAATATTTTTTCCTTAAATAAAAGAAAATGAATTGATTTTCAATTTGACATGTTACGCTTAAAGAACAATAATAATGAAAAAAAACTAGATCAGAACTGAAAATAAATTATTTTTTAAGTGACTTAAAAAATTCATAGTCTTTTATTAAGAAAAGAGTATAGGTTTATAATACTATAGCAAGTGAAATTTAAAATAATAATAAAATATTAATTAACATTTAGTTTTAGCAAAATGGAGAATAATTTGAAATGATACAATTGCTCAGTAGGATATCATTTGAACAAAGAATGCTTGATCGAACAATGATGAAATAAATCATTTTGAAAATTTCAATTTAAAATTGAAATACTTTTTAAAGTTTTGATGGTATGATACTTTTCAATATATTTTTATTTTTCTATAAAATAACGCATCAAACTTAATTTATTTTTTAATAATATTCTTAAATACTACTAGTACTATATATAGAAACTAATACATAACAAATATATAAATACTACTAGTACAATATGTAGAAATTTATACATAAAAAATAATAATTAAAGTAATTATCATTTTAGTACCACTTCATAGTTGATCTTTATTTATTTATTTTAAATTTAATTTAAGTAAAATATTAATTAAATATATTAGAAAGTCTAATAATAAATAACTTTAACAAAGCTATTAATATAAGCCAATGCATATTTTTTAGAATTAAATACTAATATCTGATTAATAATAATAATAACTTTTAATGGAATCATAACAACTGAAAAATAAAGTTTCATGTTCTATAAATGCTGCTGTCAAACTAGATCAGAATTACTCATACACATTTTTATGTATGTTAAGAATTTCAATTCATTATACTTATTTTTGAAAATTTAGAATTTCATTCTATTTTTATACTTCACTAAGTTGGTCATAGCATATGAGAATAGTCAAAGCTTAAGGTAGTTTTTTTATTATTAACTCTGACAAAATTTTATATAAATTTTACGAATTAAATATTTGGTCTTCCTCTTAACTCATGTGGTTCGTAAGAAACTTAATGCATATGAATCTTATTTACAATTACATTGAATACAATATTTTTAATCTCTAAGCGGTATGAAACAATGAGGATCATGAAAAAAGTTCTTAGAAAAAGTTTTGAATCAAATATTTCTTCCTATCTAGTTTCTATTATTTTGAAAAAATATATTAAATATGTTTGATATGCATTTGTACTTACCCAAAATTTGGACACTGATATGTTTGATATGCATTAATAATATAAATATTATAATATAAATTAGAATTTTTTAAGATATCAGATATATTCAAATATATGTGAAAGCATATGTTTTAAACACGTTATTACATCATGTGATAAATTTGTTAAAAAACTACATGCTGATGTAAACTTTTAAACCTTATATTTCAAGTAAAATTAAATTTTTTGATATAACACATTATTTTTATTGGATTAACCATATACTTTTGTTACTGATTCATTTTTTCTAATACAGAAGTAAATTTTTTTAAAAATTCTTAACTGATTTGTAATATCCCTAGTTATTAATATTGTATTTTTATTTTTTTAAGTATTTATTTTATTTTACTAGTTATTTTATTATTATTTGTTAACTTGATTTATAGTTATTATTATTAAATATACAAATTATTTTGAGATAGTAAATAATAATTTGGCTTTATATATTATCATCATTACTTTCTATCAATATTTTAAATTAGTTATTTCTATTATTTCTATTATTATTCATATTTTTAATTTTTATTATTAAGTAGTAATTTTTACTAATATTATTTTATTGAGAATATTATCGTTATGATTACTTACTATTATCGCTTGTTGCTATTAGTACTATTATTAATAATATTATTGTATTTATTATTATTATTAGTATTCCTTCTCCTTTTTATTCCTATCCGTAACCCATACCTTTTAGCCCTAATCCAAACCCATTTCTATACTCAATACCCATATTCCTATATGCCATTTACCTATTGAGATCCAAACCCTTTAACCTGTTGGCCCAAAGGCTCATCACTCTAGTTTTGATGATGATTAACTCATGAAGTTTTAGTACTAATGATCTTGTGTTTATTTAGTCTCAGATATGTAATCAAGATCTTAGTAGGTGTTTAGCATTAACAAAGGATTTAAAGTCAAGTTTTAGAGCTAGAACGTGTTAATTCAAGAATTTGTGCATCAAGATCACATCAAGTACTCAAGAGGAAACTAGCTCATTGGATCAAAGTTTTGCCAAGTCAAGAAGGAGAAGAAGATTTTCAAGAGATGACTTGTGTCGGTTTGTAAGTGTCAAGATTTTATTTTTTAGATAAAATGTAAAGGATAGATTAATTGGTGAATTGCTCAAGTTCATATACACTCACACACAATATTTATATGTGTTTTTATAAAAAAGTTTTTGTTTTTAGAAAATACCATTTTGGTTTTTGAGCTGCAAAGTATACACGTGTTTTACTAAAACTATTTTAGAGCTTATTGTCAAAAACATAGATATTTCATCATATATGTGTGTAGTGGATCATATCCATATATACTAAGCTTCAAAAGTATATAAAATATCTTGTTTTTGTATTTAGAGGAGTTTTGAAAAAATCGATTTGGAAAAATACATGTTTTTGTTTAAGGCAAAACTTCCATTTTACAAAAATAGTTCAAAATGTTTGTAACATGTTTTGATTTTTACTCAGACATGTTTGTATATCAAAGTACATTACTGAACTTATTTTTGTAGATTTTTAGTAAATTTATGGGATTTTATTGAAGGTAAAAAGACAAGTTTTTAAATCCCTAAAAACCTGTTTTTGGCCTTTTGCCGGTCGACCGCACGGTCGACCGTGCCAGAGGTCGGTCGACCGGGTGGTCGACTGATGTGCACAGAAGTGCACGGTCTGTTTTGGCTGGAGGGCCAGTCGACCAACCCAGTCGACCGCCAAAGAGCTCTGCTCTCTGGATCTGGCCCAGTCGACGGGGCAGTCGACCGGCAGAGAGTGTCTGCTCTCTGTTTTCAGGTCCTGATCGACCGGGCGGTTAACTGGTGGCTCAACGGTCAGAAATCCGACCGTTGGCGATCGACTGGCTGATCGACCGACAGTAGTGATTTCTGCTGAGTTGGACCCCAACAAATAGTTTTTGGAGGCCTATATATTGGGATGTTTTAGACTATTTTCTACAAGATTTTAAGAGAGTTTTTGGGCTAGTTTTTCCTACCTATCTTAGTGGTTTTCTCTGCATTTTTAGAGCCAATATTTTCAAATCAAAAGGAGAGTTTATCAAGAGTTTTTCAAAAGTGATTCTTTGAGTTTTTCACCACCAAATCAATCTAAGTTTTTCTCACACAATCTTGAGCTATCCATTGCTAAACCCATCCTATAGGAGAGTTGTTGTGAGAGTTATTTTAGGTGATCAAAGTGTTTAGATCACCAAGTGTTCATTCTTGTAATTGAGGGGGCGGACTTGCGGGTTCGCGTTGTTTCGAGTTCTTGTGGGAGCTCGGTGTAGAAGTGCAGCCTCGGCAAGCTAGTGTGCTTGCGTGTGTAGTTATTGCGGGAACAAGAGAGGGACTAGTGAGTCCAAGAGTTCTAGTGTGAACTCCTTGTAGGTGTTACGGCACCGAGTGATCCAGTGGGATAAGTTTATAATGGAAATCCTTCATAGTGTTGAAGGCGAGAACGTAAAGCAAGGGTGCTCGAACCTCGAAACAAATCACCCATGTTTGCGATTGCTCTCTCTATCTCTCACTTGTGTTTATATCTTACTTATGCTTATTTCTCATATCTCTTATATGCTTGATATATTGTGTGCTTAATTGTTATATGTTTGGGATTGTTTGCTTACACTTGTATTCAACTAAGAGAGCCATAGCGGCAGCTCAACTCTTATCTAGAGGAATCTTGAGGAGATAGTTCAGAGCCCTTCACAGGAAATTCGGCTACACTCTTGTGTTATACTTGGTATGTTTAGCCTAAGAATTTTTAATTTGCATAAATAGTTTTAATTCCGCATTAATTCACCATTAGCTTAGCTAGTCACCTATTCACCCCCCATCTAGGTGATTTCAATTGGTATCAGAACTTGGTGCTCTTGATCTGGGTCTAACAACCTAGAGTTAAAGATTCTCATTTATAGCTAATCACAATATTTGTTTACACAAACATGAATTTATGTTACCTCCCATTTTTGATATTCTTTTAACATCCAAACTTAGAAAGTTAAGATGTCAATGTACCTCAAAGCCCTAGGTATTCATGCCTATTTTGCTACTATTAAATATTCTTATTGTTTGAATGGCAAATATCTTAAGGCTAATGCAAAAGTCATCCATGCTTTGAAATCTACCCTAAATGATGAATATTTATCTAGGGTTGCTAAATTTGATTCGGCTTTTGTAGTATGAAACACTATAGTCTCCCTTGGCGAACAAAAATAATACTATGCGGGGAGCAACTCGGATGATAAAGTGATGTTTTCAACTTGTGCTACATGGTCCAAGGGGATAACCCCCTTGAGGAAAACTCTGAATCTGATTAGAAGAAGATATTGACATGTCTTATGATAAACTTGAATCTTTTTGTCAACAATTTCTTGAAAAATATAATTTTCTTAAAAAGGATAATAATAATAAATTGAAAAAATAACACTTCCTTGTTAAAGAAAATGATTCTCTTAAAAATAAATTTGCATTTATTTCAAAAGAAAATGATATGATGAAAAAGGATAATATTTCCTTAACTTCTAAATTGAATGATCTTTGCGAAGAAAATACTTTTTTGAAAAATAAAATTATTTTGGTGGAAAAAGAAAAGGAAATTACTTTGAATGAAAATAACTCTTTAAAAAGAAAAATTGTTTTAAAGGAAAAAGAAAATGTTTCTAAAAAGAACATGATTGTTGATTCTCATTCTCACCATGCTTTTCATGCTACCATTGAAAATGAGATCAATTTTTGAAAAATAGAATAAATTGTTTGAGCTCTACTTTGAGCAATTATGCATTTAACCATAATAGATTGAAAACCTTGTTTCAAAAGAAACAAGCTCCACATATTCATGCACATTATCCACGGCACACATATGCACACTTTGCACATCATGATCACACTCATTCTCATGTGCATTTTAGGGTGTACAAATGTACACATTGCGACTGCAAAGGCCGTTTAGCAAAGTTTTATTTTGATAAGATAAATCATATAAATTTTGCTAATAAGAATGTTTGGGTTCCAAATAATGCTAACCCCCGTGGACCTAAAAGAAAATAGGTACCAAAATCCCACCTCTTGCGTTTGATGTAGTCGTGGGCTCTCACATGAAGTGAGAGGGTTGGTGCCTTGATGGTGGATGCATGGACTTGATGGACACTACAAATTGATACATCACTATCCAGAAAGTTTGGTGGGAAGACCACAATGGTTTGAAGACTTAGAGAACGTTCATACGGTTTGGTAACTATCTCTAAACTCCCATTTAGTTTACATGCTTTTATATAATATTTTTGGCATGTTTTGGTATTGTACTTCATGTGGTAAATACTTGTTTAGATGTAACCTTCATTAAAACTTGTGCCTATATTTGTACAAGTAATGAGCAACATTTGATTCTTATATGTTTGTACCTCTTTGCTCATTTGTACTCATTACATGTACATATATAACCTAGTTTTGAAGATTATTTCATCTATACTTATTTTTCCTATTTTTATGCATGTTTTGCTTCATGTATATTTTATTCTTGTCTAAATCTAATAAATATACATGTATACCCTTGAGTCTATTGCCTTCATGCAAATTATATCATAGACTCTTTTATGTTTGGGATATGTATGTATATTGTTAATTTCGGATAAAACATACATATACCTTGAAGTTTGTTTTTAAATGAAAAAAATACATTTTTATGCTTTTGATAAAAGATACTCATGTTTGTTTTGAGCCTTATTGACATGATTATGCTAACCACATAACATTTGTACACTCACATTATTTTTATTTACTCATGTATTTTTGTTTCATGAGCACATTTTTGAGCCTTATAAATTTCGAGTGTCAATCTTTGTGTATTTAGAATGTTTCATGATATACATATGTTTTAGCTTCATGTTGAAGGATTTTTAACTAGTATTTTAAAAATTACTTTAAACTAGTTAGTTATTCTTTATTTGTTAGTGTTTTCAATCTACAAATATTTTCAAATTTATTTTTGAAAACTTCTACCCTTGAAGGGCGGATGGATGGGCGACCATGCCTTGTGAGCCTTATTGAAAATCTTTTTATCATGTGCATGAAAAGAGTGGATAATTATGAGTTATATACTTGATTCTCATCATAATTTCAATTAGTATCACAGTTGATATTTTTTTGTATACTCATATTTTGTTTTCTATATATGTATGCTTCAAATTTTAAATAATATCAATTTCTACTGGTATTTTCATTTTCATACATATATATGATAGGATTATGCTTGATTTACAATAAATTTACATATTTAAAGTACAAATTATGTTTATGTTAAGCTTGACTAAAATCTTGATTTCAATTGGTATTTTAATTGGTATTTTTAATGAGCTTATGCATTCTTTTCAATTGGTTTTGATATCAAAATTTATAATATACTTCAATTGGTATCAATATATTTTGATTTCCAATTGGGTTTCAATTTCAATTGGTATCACAAATGTTTTACCTTTTATTTGGTATCAATATTTTCCATGTATTTCAATTGGCATCAAAATATAAAATACCTTACTTTCATTAGTATCAAAATTTACAAATGTTTCAATTTCAATTGGTATCATTAGTATCAAAATCTTATATTGAGAGCTTGACATCTCTTCTTTATGTGATACACATGTGTAAGGGAGCTTAACATCTCCACTTATGTATTGTATATTATGCTTTATGTGCGTTAGAATTTTGTCATCCCTTCTTCATGTAATGCATGTATGCAGGGGAGCTAACTTAGCGTCTTCCTCTTCATGAATGCATATCGCATATATATCTTTATTGTTGATTTATTTTTCACCCCTTTGTTGATGATTGACAAAAAGGGGGAGAATGATTTCGAGTTTATATGCATATATTGAGTTTATGTTTTTATAAAAGGGGGAGAAGCATTTGTTGCGTTTATGTATGTTTATCTCCTTGTTTATGCATATATGATTGTTTAGTTTTATGCACCTTGTTGAATATCTTATTGTTTATCGTTATGCATGAGTTAAGGGGGAGCTTCTATGAAACTTAACTTTAATCCATGCATATATAACTCCATGAGTTTTATCATCGTTAAAAAGGAGAGATTATTGGCCCAAAGGCCAATCACTCTAGTTTTGATGATGATTAACTCATGAAGTTATAGTACTAGTGATCTTATATTTATTTAGTCTCAGATATGTGATCAAGATCTTAGTAGGTGTTTAGCTTCAAAAAAAGATTTAAAATCAAGTTTTGGAGCTAGCACGTGTTGATTCAAGAGCTTGTGCATCAAGATCACATCAAATGCTCAAGAGAAGTCTAGCTCATTGGATCAAATTTTGGACCAAGTCAAGAAGGAGAAGAAGATTTTCTAGAGAAGACTTGTGTCAGTTTGTAAGTGTCAAGAGTTTATTTTTTATATAAAATATAAAGGATAGATTAGTTGGTGGATTGCTCAAGTTCATATACACTCATACACAAGATTTATATGTGTTTTCATAAAAGAGTTTTTATTTTTAAAAAATACCGTTTTGATTTTTAAGCTTCAAAGTATACATGTGTTTTACCAAAACTATTTTAGAGTTTATTGTCAAAAACATAGATATTTCATCATATATGTGTAGTGGATCATATCCTTATGCACTAAGCTTCAAAAGTGTTTAAAATATCTTGTTTTTGTATTTAGAAAAGTCTCTAGAAAAATCAATTTGGAAAAATATAGGTTTTTGTTTAAGGCAAAACTTTCATTTTACAAAAATAGTTCAAAATATTTGTAATATGTTTTGATTTTTGCTCAAACATGTTTGTATATCAAAGTATATTACTAAACTTATTTTTTTAGATTTTAAGTGAATTTATGGGATTTTATTGAAGGTAAAAAGACAAGTTTTTAAATCCCTAAAAACCTGTTTCTGGCCTTCTGCCGGTCGATCGCACGGTCGACCGTGCCAGAGGTCGGTCGACCGGCGGTCGACCGACGTGCATAGACGTGCACGGTCTGTTTTGGCTGGAGGGCCGGTCGACCGACCCGGTCGAACTCCAGAGAGCTCTGCTCTCTGGATCTGGCTCCGAACGACTGGGCGGTCAACCGGCAGAGAGTGTCTGCTCTCTGTTTCCAGGTCCCGGTCGACCGGGCGATCGACCGATGGCTCAACGGTCAGAAATCTGACCATTGGCTGTCGACCGGCCGGTCGACCGACAGCAGAGATTTTGCTGAGTTGGACCACAACGGCGAGTTTTTGGAGGCCTATATATTAGGGTTGTTTTGGACTGTTTTCTACAAGATTTCAAGAGAGTTTTTAGGCTAGTTTTTCCTGCCTATCTCAGTGGTTTTCTCCACATGTTTTAGAGCTAATATTTTCAAATCAAAAGGAGAGTGTATAAAGAGTTTTTCAAAAGTGATTCTTTGAGTTTTTCACCAATAAATAAATCTAAGTTTTTAGCACATACACTTGAGTTATCCATTGCTAAATTCATCCTATAGGAGAGTTATTGTGAAAGTTATTTTAGGTGATCAAAGTGTTTAGATCACCAAGTGTTCATTCTTGAAATTATTGAGGAGGCTGATTAGCGGATTCGCGCTGTTTCGAGTTCTTGTGGGAGCTCGGTGCAGAGGTGCGGCATCGACAAGCTAGTGTGATTGCGTGTGTAGTTCTTGCAGAAACAAGAGAGGGACTACTGAGTCCAAGAGTTCTAGTGTGAATTCCTTGTAGGTGTTTCGGTACCAAGTGATCTGGTGGGATCAGTTTATAGTGAAAATCCTTCATAGTGTTGAAGGCGGGGACATAGAGTAAGGGCGCTCGAACCTTGAAACAAATCTCCCGTGTTTGCGATTGCTCTCTCTATCTCTCACTTGTGTTTATATCTTACGTATACTTATTGCTTATATCTCTTATATTCTTGATATATTGTGTGCTTAATTATTATATGCTTAGGATTGTTTGATCACACTTGTATTCAACCAAGAGAGTCATAGCGACACCTCAACTCTTATCTAAAGGAATCTTGAGGAGACAGTCCAGAGCCCTTCACGGGAATTCGGCTATACTCTTGTGTTATACTTGGTGTGTTTAGCCTAAGAATTTTTAGTTTGGATAAATAGTTTTAATTCCGCATTAATTCACCATTAGATTTGCTAGTCACCTATTCATCCCCCCTCTAGGTGATTTCATAACCCACTACCCATTAACCCATAACCCATTACATCCCTTATATAAACATCTAATCTTAACCCTAATCCTACCCTAACCGTAATACATCTACACCTACAACCGCCCCCATCTCCTAGGATCTCTACCTCACCGGATCCGGCACGCACTACACCCTCCTCAAGCAGCCCATGGCCTCTGCGACAGCCTCCTGTCGTCAGAGAATCCACCCCAACACCTTGTCGCGGCAGCCCGGAGCCATCAGCATTCCCCCGTACCATTGCCCCGTCCTCCTCCTTCCTTTGCCGAATGGCAGTAGCGCACAGCCCTTGGCTGCCCACTTCTCTTCGTCGTCGAGATCGGGTTGCCCACAACCCATGGCTGCTCTCCTCATGGCCGCACAACAGCAACACGCCCTCGGCAGCTCTCCCCTTGTAGCCCCCATCCAGCATAGCGCCACCCCACCCACTGTGCACAGCAGAGCATGCTCCCCTCTATACCACTGCCCTCCACCCAACCACATTGGCCTGCTCCAACCCCTTCCCTGGTAGCCTGCATCCCAGCCCCAACACCAACAGCTGTCACAGTGCTCTCTCCTTGATCTTGTCCACATCAGGCCCAGCCTCTTTTCCTACCTCTGCTCTGTCGTCGAGGCTGAGACCCCCACCTGCTCCTACTCGGCGTGCCGAAGCTCTTCCCATAACCAAGCTGATCCCTCCCTAACCATCCCCACACTAGCACAACCTCTATCCCATGGCTGCACCAATCCCCTGCTCCCAGCGCACAGCCGACGCACAGGCTGCCCAGGCCACAAGTCACCTCAATCTCTCTCCCTGACTCATTCAGTTCATAGCATGGGTTTCCAGCATTCCCTCCTCTCCGTTGGGGCCCTACGATAACTTTGGAGCCCCACGGCAACTCCTGCAGCTCCATGGCCAGGCACCAAGGCGCCAACACCCTCGAGCGCCCCCTTCTTGTATTATTTTATTTATTTATCATTGACAGTATTATTTATATGTTACTTGTATCATTTCATGTGATTGTCTAAGATATTTTACCAGTCTAATTAACTGTATCACTTCATGAGACATCAGTGAGTGTTCACTTTATTTATATAGTTGATTCGAGCGTCTATTTACGTCATTTTATGTAGTAGTTGGTCACCCCTATTGATACAAGAATGTTTGTGGTATACAGTAGACTGTCAACTTAATATTTGGAGTTAGGCATTCAGTAGTTGATATTTGGATTATATGTATATATCATCACTGTTTATGGGATCATCATTTATCACTGAGATTGGGAGTCTCTCTTTATTGATTTTGATATTTTTAGATTTATGAGCTTGCTAATATTTGAATTAGTTGGGAGACTACATGGAGTAGTGTATGACTTCAATTGTGGATTGAATCAGAGTAATTTGTATGGCGGATTTTATGGATATACTATAGAATAGTAGTAGTCATGGATTATTATGTTATGGGAGACTAGGGTATTTTAATGATGATGGATCGAATATATCCCTGGTGTCAATGTATATGGATTCGGTGTTATTGATTCTGAGAAATTATTACTTTATCACTTCAAGTGGATTCATTATCATTTTTGGATTGGAACTATTGGTGGTGTAACTTAGACTATAATTAGATTTGGATCTTGGATTTGACCGGTCCATGATGGTAGTTTTATGAGTAGATACATTATCAGTGGATTTGATTTATTCTCTGTTGGTGGAAAATAGGTGAGAGTTTAGTTGGATATTAATGATTGACTAACAGGAGATTCCTTATTAAATGAACGAGATCTTGGACTTGGAATTATCCGTAGACTTGGTTAAGTGGAGTTGACTTTGGGTTGATGATTACATGTAAATTGGATTTACCTGAACTCGTGGATTTACAGATATGCAGTAGAATTGTAATGTTGTTTGGATCTATGATTGAGATTGATGGAAGTGGGAGTGCATTGATGACACTGTATCGATTTGGATAGTAATGCTTGGTTAGCGGTAGCTGAGTGTTTATTCCATTATACTTGGGACAGACCGACGGATATAGAAGATCATAGTAGATTGATGAGATGAGAGAACTGATTGAATTCTTATTGGACTTGTGGGTTATTGTACCGGATTACTTTGATATGGAATGATGTTTGATGTTCAGAGTGATTATTATTGTGACTATGAGTTGGTCAGATCAGTTGCTGATTTATCTTAGTACAGACAGATGAGATCCATATATATTCGGGATGAGACTGCAGATTATAGAGTTAGTACCTGCCATGTTACTAGTATTTATTCATGTTACTGAAAATTACTGGGAAAGTATTGTTTGACCATAACACCCTGCACAGTTTTATTTTTCATCGTATACACGGTTACTGTTACTGTTCAATGTAATTTTTATTGTTCATAGCGTATACGATTACTTTTGTTGTTACTGTACTGTTAATGTCATCGCACCGTCCCAGTATTCTAATGACATGGATTTTGATTGTTTAACTGAATTAAATAATAATGTAAATGGATAACTTACACTGGGATTGGGAAAATTAATGGAGGAGACAGCGTCTGTATTTTGGGTGGACCTAGAGTATATGTTGCGTAGACGACTTACGGTTCCACTATAGGGTTCGGGGAGATAACTGACATCCCTTCTATTTATTGTTCCACAGTGTTACTGTGAGTATTGTTCTACAGTGATATTATGAGTACTGTTACTGTTACTGACTACTTGGCGGTAGGGTCTGGTCAGCTCCAGCATCTGGGCCGTGGTCCCGGGTATGTACGTGACCCACTGAAAGCATGGACAATGTCTCCAACTGATTAGTTTCATAGGACCCTGATTGATATATGTAGTAGGCGTAGTAAGGGATGCGGCTATTAGATGTGGCAATTGGTGTTCGCTGACATAATTGATAACAAAACTGAAATCCTACATTGACATTATAGACTGAATATAGATATATACATGTTATAATAGGCATCTGATTATACACTGGACCCTAGCATGACTTATCCTACATACACACCTGACATATAAACGACTGTGATGACACCTGACTTGATTGGACATCAGATTCCTTTATTGTTTGACTTATTATTTTCTATTTATGTATCATATGTTATTTTTATTTTATTACAGTATAGTTATCTTTTGTACACACTGTTTATATGCACGAGAACTTTTTCTTTTTCTTACACACTCATTAGGTCGTTCCTGACGACCCTGGATTCACACATCCAGATACTGGATGTTTCATGTTATTGATCAAGTGTTCGATGAGACTTGAAATGTTGGGAGTAGTTGGAGTTTCTCTTTACCTATTTTGTTATTATTGTCTTCCTTTTCATTCCTATTATTTCTGTAGTTCTCTTGATTCTCTATACATTGCTATCAGCCATTATTCCTTTTCTGTATTCATATGATATCATGTGTATTAGATATTTATATGTCATATTATAGTGATATTGATTTATCATGGTGATTAAATTACTTGTTCAGGTTACTATAGGTTTAGCGTGTATACGTGGGGCCTTCTCCTCTCGCATGTACGTCGCCAACTCTGATCGCGACTCCATTTTCGTGTATTTTGGGAAGCGGGGCATGACATGGTTTAATAAGAGTTTCTAATTAGGATGTTCATATTCAGTCATTCTCTATTAAAGTAAAATAAAATATACATGTAAAACTAATATCCGCTCTATGTCCTAACTGAGTGTATCAAACTAATCCACAACTAATAGTAATAAATGGTATTAACACATCAATGAGGTCTTGCTTATTGATAAAAGTATGGGAGAGAGTTTCGGGAAGTTTCACGTTCAAGTCCTGCCATGGCCTAATTTTGATGATATTACATGAGATTAATATGATAAAAATATCATAACATATTTAAAACAAAACGTAAAGTGAACAACACAAACTTCTAATAAAATGAAATCATTTATTCTTTGATAATTCATTTTAAAAGTGCTAAGATTAATTTCTTATGAAAGTTTTCCACGTACCAAAATTATGAAGTTAGGTAAAGCAAATCTCAAAAAGCCAGTACAAACTCAGAGATTTACATGAAAAACCCAGAAGGAAAAAAATCATGGGGATAGAGAGATTCCACTATAATTATGGTGTCTATCTCCATTCATTACAATAAATTAAATATATGAATATTATTCATTTCTCTTCGTGTTTTTAGTCACATATTTTAATTTTTACTTCTTATCTTTACTTTCATATGTACTCAAATTCTTATCTAACTAAGGCGGGTTTAACAGTGATAATATTTTTATCTCAATTCTTACTGTTAAGGAAAAAAACCCATATAAACTCAGCAAACCAATATTCACTCTATATCCTATCTGAATGCACCCATATTAGAAGCTATATATATCAGTATTGTAATAGAGAGCATATTAAAAATAAGTTTTTAAGAAAGAATAAAGGGAGCAACATGATGTATTAAGAAGATCAAAGAATATATAATTTTGCTAACTCTTTTGATCATTTTGACACAAAATCAAGTGAAACGATGAACATTATTAAAACAGTTATTTTTGTAACACATATAAACATTTACATAGTTTCTAACTTCATTGTAAAAGAGTAATGGTAATTAATTTCTATAGGCAAAATATAAAGCATATGGTTAAATTAGATCTAATATCAATTTAAAATCTCTTGAAACCTTACGTAAGATAACAAGATAATACTGAGTAAGAAAATAAAATGAAAAGAAATACTTAACTTCTCATGACCTGTCAATTATATATATTTAAATTCGGGAACAATTTTCTTATCCTGGATAATCCACATGATATATAAAATTTTATTACAAATGAAATAAAGGAGAAAGATAAGTATATCAATTATTTTCAAAGTAAGGTCCCCCGGGAAGTCTACTGGCGTTACCTTTAATCACATCAAAAAAATCACTCCAGCTAGGCCATTTTTCTTCAAAGATTGGAATATTAATAGCATTTTCAGCTGGTCTTTCGGCGACTGTACCTGTCACAAAAGTTGTTCTGCCCTCTACAAACCCATGGAGGAACATGGTCGAAAGTAACAATGTAAGGAGGGCGAAAAATATTTTCTCTGAGGTTGCCATATTGTTCGAATAGCTTGAAATTAAGGTCATATTTTTAAAATTCATATGGTCTTACTTTTATACCCTAGTAATACCATCTCAGAATTAAATACTGCAATGTTACAAAATAATAAATTTGCTAAATTTATATCACATCTTTTTATTGAATTGTAAATTAATTGATGAATCATAATGAAACATATTAAAAAATCACTTCAATTCCCTGAATATATAGGACCTCTTTGTTTATAATGCATCATTATTTTGTTTTGTGTAAACTTAACTTATTAATTGTGATCACTCTTCCTTATAAATTAAATTGTATTATAATTTTTATATTCTCCTAATAAAATATTCAACATAAGAACTTTAAATGTTTTCTCCTTAAATAACAAAAATGAGTTGGATTTTTAATTTGACATGTTACGCTTAAAGAACACTATAATAATGAAAAAAACTAGATCAGAACTGAACATAACTTTTTTTTAAGTGACTTAAAAAATTCATAGTAATTTATTAAGAAAAGAGTATACGTTTATAATACTATAGTCAGTGAAATTTAAAATAAGGATAAAATATTAATTTAACATTTAGTCTTAGTATAATGAAGGATAATTTGAAATGAAACAATTGCGCTAGTAGGATATCATTTCAACAAAAGAATGCTTGATCGAACAATGATGGAATAGTTTATCATTTTGAAAAGTTTAAATTTAAAATTGAAATACTTTTAAGGGTGTTGATGATATGATACTTTTCAATTTTATTTTTATTTTTTTATACAATAACGTATCAAACTTAATTTATTTTTCAATAATATTCTTAAATGCTACTAGTACTATATATAGAAACTAATACATAATAAATATATAAATGCTACAGCACTATATGCAAAAATTTATATATAAAAAATATATAATTAAAGAATTATCATTTTGGTACCACTTCACTGTTGGCCTTTATTTATTTATTTTAAATTTAATTTGTGCAAAATATTATTTAAATATATTGAAAAGTATAATAATAAATAACTTTAACAAGCTAGTAATATAAGCGAATGAATAATTTTTAGAATCAAATATTAATATTTGATTAATAATAATATTAACTTTTAATGGGATCATAACAACTGAAAAATAAAGTTTCATGTTTTATGAATGCTAGTGTCAAACTAGATCAAAATTACTCTTACACAATTTATTGTATGTTAAGAATTTCAATTCATTATACCATTTTTTGAAAATTCAGAATTTCATTCTATTTTTTTTACTTCACTAAGATGGTCATAGCATAGGAGAATAGTCAAAGCTCTGTTGCGACTCGTGCATGCTGGCAACAACCAATTGAGAAACCCCAGGCAATAGATAGAGATGCGCCAGAGAAGTACCCAAATGATAAAAACAAGAAATAAGAGAGAAAGCAAGCCACACACAATATTTAACGAGGTTTGACAATTTGCCTATGTCCTCGGGCCAATGGAGAGAGACTTTATTGATTCAACAATCAATTACAAGTTTCTTCGAGGATTTCAGAGGAACACTTTAAGGGGGATACAATAGGATATAATTCATGAGGGCTCTAACCCTTATTTATAACCAAAGAGTTTCAGGATTTTAGGAAACCATAATTGGATTCGACTCTAAATCAGAAATGATGTTTGAATCTGAACAGGAGAACAAGTCGCCTGTTCAGTCGACCAGCCCTGTCCTATCGTCGACCAGTCAGTCGATCGGAACCAACAAAAAACCAAAGGTGCCAGTCGGTCGACCGCTCCGATCGACCGTTCTCCTTGCCACAGTCGACCGGACGGTCGACCGGGTTGCACCTATGTCCATTATGCACACCGGTCGATTTCGGGCGGTCGGCAGCCCCTATCTGGCACACGTTGCAGACTGCCTCCTCGCTCTTTTTGGATACTGATCTCTGCGCTATCTTCCCGATGAGTTAAAAAAACTCTTCCCATGTGTTTTTATCTCCTCTTTATCTCCTCTCTTCCTACAATTCTCCACCTCGGTGAAGATTTTCTAAATCTGAGCTGAACTCTAATGAACATCTGGTGAAATTGACATATGATCTCGGCGAAATCGATACACGATCTCGACTTTGAGCGTTCTAAACAAAATCGACACGATCTCGATAAAATCGACATACGATCTCGACTTGGCCAACGTACAAAACCAGTTCCTACAAAATGAATCTCCAGCATGTATACAATTGATTTCAAACGATCATACCTGATCCAAACTGAATTTGTCGTCCCCTCAGGCAACACTCTCCAAACTCCAATATCAATTATAAGATTCCAAACTTTAGCTCAGCTATCCAAACTAAATGCACCATATATGCCTTCCCTATACTTCACCGAAGAGAAACAACACCATATGAGCCGACCAACAAACGTGTTTCTAACTCAGCAACTGAAGGCCAAATGACCTCAAGTAAAACCCAACATGAGTTAATGTTGACTCTCCAACTGACTAGCACTTCAGTTACAATGTCTTCAAGATGGTCCAACCAAATCTGAGTTGAGCACACCAAATATCAACATCATCTTTGACAAACTGGTTTCTGCAAGCTCAATTATCTTCTCACTAGAAGATCAAACGTTCATCGAGATCATAACACTTTACCTCTACGTTAAGTCTAAATCAGCTTCTCGAGAACCCAAATACACCAAATAGCTTCATATAGGATGCATCACCAGACGCCTGTGCCTTTACAGCTGCCTATGTACCTTAGCCAAGGGATCAAGCCATCTGTAGTTCATCCAAATGAGCTTCACCAAGATCAAGCAACTGTGATTAAATCTTTAGCGGCGAATCCTACTGGCTGAGTCAGATGAACCTCCTTAACAATACTGTCATAAAGAACAATGACCTTTAATTTTGACTTATCGCGGTCACCAACTTGAGATTCATGCTTCTTCACCCACCTTCGTGGTTTTACCTTTGTTCCTAGAGCTGCAAATAATTTGACATTCTCATCAATGTCTTCAACCTGTTCAATATCAAAACTGCCTACATGTTCTCTACTCGGTGTCACATCTGGTGAAGTTCTTACTTATACCAAACCAACTGGAGGTGGTGGAGTAGCATCAACCTCCACCCGCTGTGATACATCCTTGGTCTTCAATCTCTCCACCTGTTGAGAGATGATAACCTTCAATAATAAAGTCTCATCAAACGTGACATGCTGACTCAACACAATCTTATTGTTTTCGAGATCTCATAACTTGTTGCCTTTCATATTTCTTTTGACACCCAAAAATACAAACTTTTTGGCTCGCGGATTTACCTTGCCATTTTTGGCACTAAAGTAGGCCGGACTTTCAAATACCCGCAGTAAACCATGATCATGAACAGCTTTTCTAGACCAAACTTTCAGAGAAGTTTTATCTCCTATTGCAGTTTATGACAATCCATTTATGAGATGGTTAGCATATACAATCACCTCAGTCTAAAATGAATTATATAATCGTGCATTCGAAAAAAAACATCGAACCTTCTCCAGCAAGGAACGATTGATCTCCTTAGCTAACCCATGTAATCCATTTGTGAAGTGAGTACCAATACCAGTGTTCTGGCTAAATTGTAGGAATTGTTATTATATCTTTCAACATTACCAATTTGGATCTCCTTAATCTTCTTACCAGTCTGTTTCTCCATCATATCCTTCCACTTCATCAGCATATCTAGGGCTTCAAACCTTTGTCTCATAGGATGTATCCAACAATGCCTAGATAAATTATCAATAAAAGAGATAAAGTACTAATGACCTCCAAGCAATGCAATCTTGGTACGTCCCCAAATACTGACGTGAACACAATCAAGAAGACCTTTCGAGTGGTGATTAGTGGTGCTGAATTTCACCTTCGTCTTCTTATCTCGAACACCATGTCCACCTAATTTCAAGTTGCAGGTAGATGCACCTTTCAATGATCCCTTCTTTTCTAGAGCTTGCAGAGACTTTTCTCCTCCGTGTCCGAGCCTAATCTGCTAGGCCTTTGTACAAACATCATCTGAAGAAATGAAGTCTTTACTTGACACGTAATTGTACTACCCTTCAAGTAGTAGAGATTATTTTGGCGGACGCTCTTCATAACCGCCATTGAGCCTTTGATCATCTTGAGAACACCATCTCTTATAGATACCACGAGACCCAATGTTTTCAAAGCACCAACTAAGATAAGATTCCTTTTGAGTTGAGGTACATACCTCACTTCTTTCAATTCTCGCACTATCCCATCAAACATCTTGATACGAACTGTACCCATCCCTTCCATATTACATGGATGATCATCATCCATGACAGCGAAACATCCATCTAGCTTCTCAAAGTTAGAAAACTAATTCCTGTTCGGTCACACATGATAGGTAGCTCCTGTATATTATACTCACTCAGAATCACCTGAGTAACCAATAGTAGGAGTAGTAATAGAGAAAGAGAATATTGATGAGTCTGAGTCCAATCCATCCGCTTGTGAAGTACTGACTTGAGTGCTGACCACCTATGCGAGATTTACCTTGGTCTTCGACTCCTTCTTCTTATTTTTGGCCTTTAGACAATCAACTTTCCAGTGCTCTAGCTTTTTGCATAAGGCACACTGGTTCTTCTTCAAATCTCTAAAATCTGGCCTGGATTTTGATCTTTCCTGATCACCTCTGCCCTTCTGATTAAAACTCATGCCTCTTACTGCCTATGCCTCTGCTAATGTATTCTCAGAAGAAGATAGTCTGTCCTGCTTCCTTATTTCATAATCTACAAGAGCATATGTTACCTTACTGTAATTAAGTATTTGCCTACCATTAATCAAAGTGAGACTAAAGGTCTCATACTCTTTGTCAGGAAGAGAATTCAATAGAATCACCGCCTTAACCTCTTCATCGATCTTCACATCCTTATTAACTAAGTCTGTAAGAAACTTAGTGTAGCTATTCATATGTTCATCAATGGAGAGTCTTCTATTCATATGGAGGCGATAAAGCCTCCTCTTCAACTGCAACTGTGACTCGATGCTTTTCATCAGGTATTTCTTCTCTAGGATCTCCCACAACTGTCTTGCAGATGTTTCATGTAACATATAATACTTGATGTCTTGTGTCAAACAAGATCTTATCAAACCAAGCGCCGTTTGATTTATCTTATCCCAATCCTCTTCAGAAGTAGTCTTGCGCTTTTTCTCCAACCGTAGAGTGTCTTCGAGGTTTGATGCCGTCAAGGCATCCATCGCCTCACTTCTCCACATACCAAAGTTGTTCTTGTCATTAAACTTCACCACATCAATCCTCAATAGATGTGGATTCATAGATTTCACCGTAGATGTACTATCTCCAACCATCTTCTCAATAGGTTCCTCAAATAATACGAAAAATAAATAGAGTTAAATCAAAAACTAGATAAAAATAGGATCTTAACCTCAAAGTGAAACCCTCGAAGAGTTTCTGAAATGATCTACTCCACCAAATTTGATTCCACGAATAATCCAAATGATGTTCTGAGATCGACACACGATCCCATAAACAGTCGACCGGGTCGGTCGACCGCCCTCCAGCCAGAACTGGCATGCACGTCTGTGCACGTCGGTCGACCGCCCGGTCGACCGACTTCAGACTGCGGTCGACCGGTCGGTCGACCGGCTGAAGCCAAAACAGATATGAAATAGGGATTAATTAGTTGACTTTTTAACTTAAATAAAATCCCATAAATTCACGAAAAATCTATAAAAATAGTTTTAACATTATACTTTGATAATCAAACATGCTTGCACAAAATCAAGACATGTTACAAATAATTTGAACTATTTTTGTAACTTGAAAAAATTGGCTAAAAAAAAAACTGTATTTTTCCAAATTGGTTTTTTTCAAAACTTAATTCCAAACTTCTCCAAATACAAAAATAAGATATTTTAAACTCTTTTAAAGCATAGTGTGTATGGATATGATCCACTACACATACATGGTGAAATATCTATGTTTTTGACATTTAAGCTCTAAATATGGTTTTGGTTAAAACATGTAAACTTGAATACCAAAAACCAAACGGGTTATTTGTCAAAAAGAAAAGTCTTTTCTAAAATGAAAATTCTTTTATAAAAACTCATCTAAATCAAGAGTGTGTGTGTGTAATATATACTTGAGCAATCCACCAACTATTCTATCCTTTACATTTTAACTAAAAATAAAATCTTATAAAACAAACCTAGATACAAGTCATCATCTTCTTGAAGTCTTCACTTGAAGTCTTCTCATCTTCTTGACTTGGTCCAAACTCGATCCAATAGCTCTTTGGATCAAACCGTACTAGCTCCAAAACTTGACTTTAAATTCTTTGTTGAAACTACACACCTACTAAGATCTTGATAATGAATCTGTCACTAATTAAACACAAGATCTTTAGTACTATAACTACATGAGTTGATCATCATCAAAACTAGAGTGATGGGCCTTTGGGCCAACACCACTTTCAAAGGATTGGAGATTCACTCCACATCATCCCAAGAATCTAATTATAGGTGATGTATCAAAGGGGTAACTACTCATTCTAAACTCCATGATCTTTGTGGCCATTATTCTTTTATTTCTCATTTTGAATCAAAGAACATTCTCGAAGCCGAGGCCGACTCATATTGGTTACTTGCCATGCAAGAGGAGCTCTTGAGCGCAACCAAGTTTGACATCTTGTCCCTAGACCCCATGATAGACCAACGATTAGTACTAAATAGATTTTTAGGAACAAGTTGGATGAGTCGGGCAATGTTGTTAGAAATAAATCTAGGTTAGTGGCCCAAAGGTTACACCCAAATCGAAGGTATTGATTTTGAGAAAACCTTTACACCCGTAGCACGGCTTGAAGCCATACAGATAATACTTGCTTTTGCTTCCTATAAAGACTTCAAACTTTTTCAAAAGGATGCCAAAAGTGTATTTTAAATAGGTTTACAGAAGAGGAGGTGTATGTTGAACAACCCGCCGATTTGTTGATCCTACACATCCGGATTTTGTTTTCAAACTAGACAAAGCTTTATATGGTTTAAAACAAGCTCCTAGAGCTTGGTATGAAAGACTTTCATCATTTCTTATTTCTAATGGTTTTGCTAAAGGAATAATAGATACCACTTTGTTTACTAAACATGTTGAAAATGATATTCTTATTGTTCAAATATATGTTGATGATGTTATATTTAGATCTACTAATGAAAAACTTTGCAAAGATTTTGAATCATGCATGAAGGAGGAATTTGAAATGTCTATGATGGGAACGCTTAACTACTTCCTTGGACTCCAAATCAAGCAAAGGAATGATGTGATTTTTATCAATCAAGCCAAGTACACGAAGGAACTCATCAAAAAAATTTGAGCTTGAAGGAGCTAAGACAAGCAAAACTCCCATGGCTACTACAACAAAACTTGATAAGGATGAACAAGTTATAAATGCAGACATTAAATTCTATCGTAACATGATTGGTAGTTTATTATATTTAACAGCTAGTAGGCCGGATATTATGTTTTGTGTATGTCTTTGTGCTCGTTTTCAATCGTGTCCTAAAGAGTCCCATTTGATTGTGGTAAAACGCATTATTAGATATCTTAAGGGTACCATTAGAATGGGTTTGTGGTATCCGAAGACAGGACAATTTTTCATGATGAGTTTTTCAGATGCCGACTATGCGGGTTGTAGAGTGGATAGGAAGAGTACTAGTGGAACCTGTCAGTTTTTAGGAAATTGCCTTGTTTCATGGTTTTCCAAGAAGTAAAATTTTGTAGCCCTCTCAACCGCCGAGGCGGAGAGTATGTTGCGGCCAGGGCTTATTGTGCACAAGTCCTTTGGATAAAACATACTCTCCTTGACTATGATTTGTATTATGATTATATTAAAATATTTCGTGATAATACTATTACTATTCATATGACTAAAAAATGCAAATTAACATAATAAGACAAAGTATATTGACATTCGGTATCACTTTCTTAGAGATCATTATGAGAAAGGTGATATTGAAATTGATTATGTTTCCACTGATTTTCTACTTGCGGATATTTTTACTAAAGCCCTAGATTATAATCGATTTTTCTTTATTTGTGGTGAATTAAATGTTTGTATTATGGATTCATAAAAATTTTGCAAATACTCTTCAAACATGTTTTATTGACTTGACCCTTTTTGATACATGACAAAAAAGGGGAGAAATATTTTTGCGTTATCTTTATTTCATGCATTCTTTTCAATTCAGTTTTGTTATAATATTCATTTCTTATTCTTGATAGATAGCATGATTTGAGGGGAGCTTTTTCAAGCTCTTTCCACATTTTTTTTAAATAACTCATATGTTTTGTCATCATTAAAAAGGCGGAGATTCTTGGCCCAAGGTTATAATCACCCAGTTTTAGAGTTTTGATGATCACAAAACATATATAGTTATTTATACTAATCAAGTTTAAGTATTTAAGATTATTTCAGGGTTCTTAGGATTCAAGATGTCTCTTCCTTATAGGAAGGTGGTGTTGACTTAAGTTGACTCAAATACGGGATCAAGAATTCACGTAACTCAACGATGCAAATGAAAACGCCCGATTGAAGATCTTGTAGTCACCTAGACCCTTATAAGATTTTAGTATGTTAAAGTGTAAGGATATGATAAATGTGCTCAAGAAGTTAAAAACACAAAAATACACTTTTCAAAAATACAAGTTTTTGGTAATATTGGTTTTGTTAATTGTTTGGTTGATATACATGTTTCATAATTTTTCAAATTTTTATATCAAGTTTAGAATATGTATTTTATCTCCTATACTATGCTACTTAACCCTCAAACCAATGAAAATTATTTTAAAATTTTTCTATGTTCAAAAATCTGTTTAAATTCTATTTCAGGCCATTTCGGTCAATCGTAGCTATTTCAGGCAAACAGGGTCGATGGCTAGTCGACCGGGCCTTTTGGCCTTGGACGTGCACGCTGTGCACGTTGTCGGTTGACCAACCGGTCGACCGACTACAAGCCATTAACTCTCAGTTTATGCCGGTCAACCGGCCGTGCCGGTCGACCGGCAGTTCAAAATCCTCTTTTTGTTTTTGCCTGGCAGTCGACCAGAGCCAACGGCTACTTGCCAAGTAGCTTGCCGGTCGACCGGCAGTTGTCCAGACTGACACTAACGGCTCTATTTTGGATCTGTTTTATTTTTTATGGGTTTCAATGGCTATTTTGTCTTACCAGGTGGCTAAACTCACCCCTAATGACCTGGTAACACTTATGAATGGTATTTATCCTTTACCTATATATAGAGGTCATGTGTCTTTGGTTTCTGACAAGAAAAATATCCAAGTTTCAAGTGTTTTCAAGAGAAGAAGTGTTTTATTGCTTTCCATTTTCAAAGTTCTTTCTATTGCAAATTTTTTTAGTTGGTTTTCAAGTCTTCTAAATTTTACTACTGAAAATTTTCTCTCACTTTACTTCTTGAGCCAAAAATCATACTCCACTCTATAAGAAGTTATAAGAAAGATTGAAATTACACCTAGAGGGGGGGTGAATAGGTGTTAGGCTAATCTAATGATAAATGATGCAAAATTAAAAACTAATTGCAACACACTTAGTATAACCAAAGAGTGTAGCCGAATTCCCGGTGAAGGGCTCTGGACTATCTCCTCTAAATTCCTATGAAGCTCTCTTGGTTGAACACAAGTATGACAAACAAACAATACCAAGCATATAAGTATGAATGAGCAATACGAATTAATGCAAGGTACAATATAAGAGAGAGAGTTAAAGATAGTGGATCAAACACAAACACAATGATATGTTTCGAGGTTCGAGCACCCAGCTCTACGTCCCCGCCTTCACACAGAAGGATTTTCACTAACTTGTCCACATAGGACTTCCCACACAGGGAACCTCCACTGAGGATTTGGGCAAATACAAACAGGGAGTACACAACTCCTCTCTCTAACAATACAACCTCTCACTAGAGGCAAGGCACAACAAAAATCACCTCTACACTTAGAGAGATAGGCACTTAGCCAAACAATAATTAACCTCTCACTAGAGGGATTAGGCTCAAAGCCAACAACAACAATAATCACCTCACACTTGGGGGATTCCAACTCAAGCTCCATAATCGCCTCTCTCTAGAGGGATAAAAACACCACTTCCACAAATCACCTCTCACTAGAGGGATATCAACACAATCACCTCTCACTAGAGGGATATCACAAAGTATAGAAGGTTTATAACTCTTGGTGGTATCAACAACCACAAACCAATTTTCCCACAAAATAGATCCTAATAGATAGGATAGATAGATAGCTCAAGTGTGAGAAAAACAAAGAGTTTGGAAATCAAAACCATAAAGAAAAACTCTTGGGAAAACTTCTAGAATAGCTATAGAAATGAAGATCAAAAACCAATCCCAAAGACTTCTCTTTTTCTTTGATTTTTCCAACCCTTTAAAACAAATAAAGATCAAATCTTTTGACACAAAAACTCTTTTAAAAACTTACTGAAAGATAGAAAATTTTACTCTTCAAATTCCTAGTGAAAACAGCTAAGGAATGGGTATTTATAGCCCCAAAGAAATCTATCTGTTGGCAGTCTGGCAAAGGGCAAAACTGCCCTTCCGGTCAACCGGCCAACGGTCATAATTAGGACCGTTGAGCCACCGGTCAACCGGTCGGTCGACCGCAAACTGAAAACAGAGAGCAGAGCTCTCTGCCGGTCGACCGGGCTGTCGACCAGAGCCATTTCCAGAGAGCAGAAACTCTCTGGCGGTCGACCGACCCGGTCGACCGGCCTTCCAGCCCAGGCTGCGTGCACGTCCTGTGCACATCGGTCGACCGGTCCGATCGACCGACTTCTGCCTCGGTCGACCGGGCGGTCAACCGGCAGATAGCCAGGTCAAACATTATATGGGATTAAAAACTTGGTTTTTGACTTCAATTAAATCCCATAAAATCACATAAATTCCATAAAAATCAGTTCTTATTAGATCTTTGAAATACAAATATATGTGACAAAAATTCAACACATATTATAGACAATTTGAACCATTTTTGTGATATAGAAATTTTGCCTTAAACCAAAATCCGTATTTTCCAAAACTAGGATTTTTGAAATGGAAAACCATTTTTCCAAAACTCATGTAAATACAAAAACATAATATTGAAACAACTTTTAAGCATGTTGTATATGAATAGAATCTGATATACATGAAGATATTATATCTATGTTTTTGACATGAAATCCAAAAATAAGTTTTGTTTAAATACAAAACTCCAAGCATATGAATAGGCTTATCAAAATAAGTTTTTCTAAGTATATGAAGCATAGATGTATACAGGTCAAATCTAATATAGATTAAAACTTGTAAACTTATTTTGATTCTATCTATTCATGAAAACCATATATTTGAAATCCAAAATCGGTTAAACCGAAAACTGACAAACTTGAAACTTGTGTGTGTATTGTGAATTTGAGCATATCAACACTATCTAATCTTTACAATAGATCTAAACAATCTTAAGCTAAACAAACCGAGGTCTTCTTGTAAAATTCCTTCTTCAAGTCGACTCGATCCAAACGCGATCCAACGAGCTTGACTCCAACAGAGTGCTAGATGCGATCTTGACGCGCGAGCTCTTGAATCACCATGTGAAAGCCTCAAAACTCCTTTGTTGAAGCTAATCACCTACTAATATCATGATCAAATATCTGAAACTAAATATCACAAGATTATTAGTAAACTATAACTACATGAGTTAATCATCATCAAAACTAGAGTGAAGGGCCTCGGGGCCAACAATCTCCCCCCTTTTGATGATGACAAAACTCATGGAGTTACATATGCATGAATTAAAGTTAAGCTTCATAGAAGCTCCCCTTTAACTCATGTATAGCAATAAATAATAAAGATATTCAATGAATGCTCATAAATCAAACAACCTATATATGCATAAATGGAAGAAAATATGCATGCATATATAAATCTCCATAAATATCTCTTCCCCTTTTGTCAATTCATCAACAAAAGGGTAAAAATAAACTTAAAAACAATTTACTCCCTCTTTTTGTCAAACAAAAGTCAACAACGAGGCAAAAAAAATTATCTTCCTTTTTGTTAAACAACAAAAATCAGCAAAGGGGCATAAAAGAAATGTTCTCCCCCAACAAATATACATGTCAAAACATATGATACCAATTTAGGATACCAATTGAAAATAAACAAAAATTTTGAAGATACCAAAAGAAAGTACATTGTAAACTTTTGATACCAATTGAAAATGAAATATTGTATGCTTTTGATACTAATTGAAATATATATGTATAATGAAAATCTTGATACCAATTGAAAGATGTATATATCGTAAATCTTGATTTTGATATCGATTGTAAATAAACGCATGTTCAAGATACCAAAAGATACCAATGAAACTAAACAACATTTTTAATATTCTAAATACCAATTGAAAGTATCTTAAAATAATACCAATTGTAAATTGAAATTGAAACATTGTATACCAATTGGAAATACTCTTTGATTTGATACCAAATGAAAATACTTTGTAATTTTGATATTAATTGAAAGTAAAAACCAAATATTTTTATGTAAATATAGATACCAATTTAAAATGAAATATGATATCAATTGAAAAACAAACCAACTATTTGGTTAAACAAATCATTTTGCAATAAGGATATCAAATTTAGAATAAAGCCAATTTAAGATTCTTGATACCAATATTGAACATGTTAGTATATTCCAAATTTTCATTAAGAGCGTAGGAAACCAATTGAACAACGATTTTATGTTATAAAGTGTGGGAGTAGGATACCGATTGAAAATAAAATTGATTGAAAGAAACTTTAAATTTATATCAATTGAAAGCAAAATCGATTGAAAGGTGAAACATGATGTTTCCCCCCTTTATAAAATACCAATAAAAATGATGCATAAGCTTGTATAAGATACCAATTTGATAAATAATTATCATTAAGGACTAAATCAAGCTTAGAATAAACATAATTTGTGCTTTAAGATGTAAAGATTTAGTAAGCACAATCAAATCATGTATATATGTATGAAAATATAAATACTAATAGAAATTGATACCTTTTTGAAAAATGAAGCATACATATATAGGGAACACATATGAGTAGACAACCAAAAAAAATGTCAATTGAGATATCAATTGAAAATATGATGAGTATCAAGTGTATAACTCATACCACCTCTCTTTCATGCACATATTTAAAGGATTTTCAATTTAAGCATACAAGTTATGGTCGTCCATCCAACCACCCTTAGTGTTGGTAGGAGTTTTCAAAAATAGGATTTGAAAATAATTTTTAACAAGTTTGAAAACTCTACCAAGTGAAGAATACGCAACTAGTTTAGTGATAAACTTGTAAACTAGTACAAAATCCTTCAAGTAAGGAATAAAAACAAAAGATATTCATGAAACTTGAAAATTACACAATCATCAACACTCAAATGGCAATAAAGCTCAACAAATCATAAGTAAACATCACATATAGAGTATAAAAGAATGTAATCAACAAAATAATGGAATAAGACATTTAAGCACAATTATGAAATTTCTTTGTAAAACATGATAAGCATGAAAATTTAATTTTCATCAAAATAATTCAAACTTCAAGGCATATGTATGTTTTGTCTAAACTAGAAGTATACATACATATCCCTAAACACAAATGAGTCCATGATAAAGATTTGCATGAAAAGTAAATGACTCAAGGGTATACATGTATATCTAAAGTTTTGACAAAATTAACATATACATGAAGCTAAACACAAAGTCATGAGAAACAAGTCAAAAATAGAGAATACAAGTCAAAATACATGAATTATTAAAACTAGGCTATACTAGTACATCTAATGGGTACAAATGAGCGATTTAAGCACAAACATATAAGAATCAATTTGTGGCTCACTAGTTGTACAAGTATATACATCCAAGTTTTAATGAAGGCTACATTTAAATAAGTAATCAAAACATGAAGTGCAAAAATTAAAACAAAAACTCATATGATCATTATGGTAAATGTACGTGCTATTAGAGGTATGATATACATAATAGCTAAACTATGGTGAGAACACAAAATATTGTTCCATATGAACATGGGTGTATCTCAATTACTATACATGTATGTCATTAGTCTAATTATCATGGCATTTAACATAATTATCATGAAAATCAATACATGCTAAAAAATAATGATATGAAAGCATGTAAACTAAATTGGAGTTAGAGATCGTTACCGAAATCATTTAGGGCTAATCTCTAATTCTCCAAACCAAAGCAGTCCTCCTACCAAACTTCCCTTGAAAGTGATGCATCCAAAATTGTCATCATTTAGCTCGGAACGCATCTACCGTCAAGGCACCAATGCTCTCACGTTAAGCGAGAGCCCACACCTACATCAAATAAAATAGGGGTGGATTTTGGTACCCAAACTCTATTGGGTGCATGGGGGTTAGCACCTTTCCTAACTCATACAAACTTATTTGCTAAATTTACATTATGTACTTTATCATAACAAAACTTAGCAAGGTGGCCCATACGTCCACAATGTGTACAAGTGTACACATGAGCATACATCATGTTATGTGTATGAACATGAGAAGCATGTATATGTCAGGGTTTGTGTGCATGCAAATGTGGTGCTTGTTTCTTGCAAAACATGGATTCCAATTTCTTGTGATCCATAGTACATTGGCTCAAAGTGGAGCCCAAACTATCAACACTCTTCTTTAACAAGCATATATTATTTTCAATAATAGAAGAAGAGGTGGAGCATGCAATGGGTATGCTAGATGATGAAGCTATACTAGCATGACAAATATTTGAGTCAATATCATATTTCAAGGAAATATTTTTCTTAGAAACTAAATCCAATTACTTTGAAATAGAAGAAATTTTGTTTTTCAAAGAATCATTTTCTTTTAACATAAAAACAAGTTTTGAACATAAATCCTCATTTTTCTTCAAAATTTCATCACAATTATTTTTACTTTTTAAGATCTTATTTTCATTTAGTGCAAGATCAAGTTGGGATTTCAATGAGTCCCTTTCATTTGAAATCTCTTCCCTTTCTTGTAAAGCCAAATCAAGTTTTGAAAATAAATCTTTATTTTCTTTATTTAATTTAAAAGTTTTCTTTTTCAAAATTTTATATTTTTCTAAGAGATTTTCACAAACAATAGATAGCTCTTCATTTAATGCATCAGCATCCATACTATCATGATCATCAAAAGAAGAGCTACCACTATCTAGTTGAGTATCCGAATGTACCTCAAGGGAGTCATTCCCTTGGACCATGTAGCACGCATCGTCGGATTCTTCTCCGCTAGATTCGTCTTCCACAACTTTTGGCGTTTGAAGCTTTAGAGAGGTCAAGGTATTCCGCACTGCAAAGGCAGAATCACAATAAGAAATCATACACAAATATTCTTTGTTAAGTGTGCTCCAAAGTGCCTCAAGCGCTTGTGCATTGGCCTCTATATGCTCGCTTTTACCAAGATTGGGTTTCTTGGTAGTGGCAAGGAAAACATGCAAACCTAGGGTTTTTAGGTACATACCCATCCTAAATTTTCACATCTCAATGTTGGAAACATCATACATGGGAGGGGTCAACCAATCCATGAGTGTGTGTAAACAAATAAGTGTGCAAATACAAATGATAGATTAGCTAACTAAGATCTCACTCCTAGGTAGTTAAACCTAATATCAGGAGCCTAGGCTCTGATACCAATTGAAATTACACCTAGAGGGGGGTGAATAGGTGTAAGGCTGATCTAATGACAAATGATGCGAAATTAAAAACTAATTGTAACACACTTAGTGTAACCAAAGAGTGTAGCCGAATTCCGGTGAAGCGCTCTGGACTATCTCCTCTAAATTTCTCTAAATAAGAGTTGAGGTGCTATATGAAGCTCTCTTGGTTGAATACAAGTATGACAAACAAACAATACCAAGCATATAAGTATGAATGATAAATATGAATTAATGCAAGGCACAATATAAGAGAGAGTTAGAGATAGTGGATCAAACACAAACACAAAGATATGTTTCGAGGTTCGAGCACCCAGCTCTACGTCCCCGCCTTCACACAGAAGGATTTCCACTAACTTGTCTACACAAGACTTCCCACACAGAGAACCTTCACTGAGGATTTGGGCAAATACAAACCGGGAGTACACAACTCCTCTCTCCAATAATGCAACCTCTCACTAGAGGCAATGCACAACACAAATCACCTCTACACTTAGAGGGATAGGCACTTAGCCAAACAATAATCAACCTCTCACTAGAGGGATTAGGCTCAAAGCCAACACCAACAACAATCACCTCACACTTGAGGGATTCCAACTCAACCTCCACAATCACCTCTCTCTAGAGGGATGCAAACACCACTTCCATAATCACCTCTCACTAGAGGGATATCAACACAATCATCTCTCACTAGAGGGATATCACAAAGTATGGAAGGTTTACAACTCTTGGGGGTATCAACCACCACAAACCAATTTTTTTTCAAAAAATAGATCCTAATAGATAGGATAGATAGATAGCTCAAGTGTGAAAAAAACAAAGAGTTTAGAAATCAAAATCACAAAGAAAACTCTTGAAAAAACTTCTAGAATTGCTATAGAAATGAGGATCAAAAATCATTCCCAAAGACTTCTCTTTTTCTTTAATTTTTCCAACCCTTTAAAACAAATAAAGATCAAATCTTTTAAAAACTTGCTGAAAGATAGAAAATTTTGCTCTTCAATTTCTTAGTGAAAACAACCAAGGAATGGGGTATTTATAGCCCCAAAGAAATCTGCCCGTTGGCAGTCTGGCAAAAGGCAAAACTGCCCTTTCGGTCGACCGGGCGGTCGACCGGCCAACGGTCATAATTATGACCATTGAGCCACCGGTCGACCGGCCGGTCGATCGAAAACTGGAAACAGAGAATAGAGCTTTCTGCCAGTCGACCAAGCGGTCGACCGGGACCATTTCCAGAGAGCAGAAGCCCTCTGGCGGTCGACCGACTCAGTCGACCGGCCTTCCAGCCCAGGCTGCGTGTACGTCCTGTGCACGTCGGTCGACCGCCGGTCGACCGGCAGACAGCCAGGTCAAACATTATAGGGATTAAAAACTTGGGTTTTTTACTTCAATTAAATCCCATAAAATCACATAAATTCCACAAAAATCAGTTCTTATTAGATCTTTAAATACAAATATGTGTGATAAAAATTCAACACATATTATAAACAATTTGAACCATTTTTGTGATATAAAAATTTTGCCTTAAACTAAAATCCGTATTTTCCAAAACTGGGATTTTTGAAATGGAAAACCGTTTTCTCCAAAACTCATGTAAATACAAAAACATGATATTGAAATAACTTTTAAGCATGTTGTATATGGATAGAATCTGATATACATGAAAGATATTATATCTATGTTTTTGACATGAAATCCAAAAATAAGTTTTATTTAAATACAAAACTCCAAGCACATGAATAGACTTATCAAAATAAGTTTTACTAAGTATATGAAACATAGATGTATACAGATCAAATCTAATATACATTAAAACTTGTAAACTTATTTTGATTCTATCTATTCATGAAAACCATATATTTGAAATCCAAAATCGGTTAAACCAAAAACTGACAAACTTGAAACTTGTGTGTGTATTATGAACTTAAGCATAGCAACACGATCTAATCTTTACAATAGATCTAAACAATCTTAAACTAAACAAACCGAGGTCTTCTTGTAGAACTCCTTCAAGTCGACTCGATCCAAACGCGATTCAACGAGCTTGACTCCAACCGAGTGCTAGATGCGATCTTGACGCGCGAGCTCTTGAATCACCATGTGAAGGCCTCAAAACTCCTTTGTTGAAGCTAATCACCTGCTAATATCTTGATTACTTATCTGAAACTAAATATCACAAGATTAATAGTAAACTATAACTACATGAGTTAATCATCATCAAACTAGAGTGAAGGGCCTCTGGGCCAACATGTTTGTGGTCTTTCTAGATCACCAAGTGAGTTGTATTCCTTTGAATTGTGGTTCCTCTTATGTAAGGATAGTATTGTTGGAGTTGGGAACTCCGGTCTTGTGTAGACCAATTGTAATCCCTTGGGTGTAAGGTTCCTCTGTGAAAGTTCCCTTTGTAGATTTAGTGAAAATCCTTCATATTGGTGAAGACGAGGACGTAAAGCAGTGGCTCGAATCTTGATAAAAATTCTCTTATGTTTGCGATTGATCTCTTCTTACTCTTTGTTGTTTTACATCTTGTACTTGTGCTACTACTTGCCTTGTTTTTCATTATTGCATTCATTTCATCTTCTTGTTTTTCAGTCTATACTCATATCAACAAGGAAGCAATTAAGCACCTCAACACATAATCTAGAGGAATCAAAGAGGAGAAGTTCTAGAGCCCTTCACGGGAATTCAGTTTCAATTTCTTGTTTTGACTGACCGCTTGCATCATACATCTTAACTTGTTTCTAAAAGCTTTTTTGATTAGCATAACACTTATTCATCCCCCCTCTAGGTATTTTTCACATAAAATATAAAATTTTATTACTAGTGAAATAAAGGAGAAAGATAAGTGTATCAATATTTTTTGAAGAAGGTCCCCCGGGAAGTCTACTGGCATCACCATTTATCACTCTGACAAAATCTCTCCATTTAGGCCATTTTTCTTCAAAAATTGAAATATTAATAGTTTTTTCAGCTGATCTTTCGGCGACTACGCCTATCACCAAAGTTGTTCTACCCTCTACAAACTCATGGAGAAACATGGTCGGAAGTAACAATGTAAGGAGAGCGAAGAACATTTTCTTTGAGGTTGCCATATTGTTCGAATCTTTGAAATTAAGTTTATATTTTTAAAATTTACATAGTCTTGCTTTTATACCTTGTAATACCTTCTCAAAATTAAATACTGCAACGATACAAAATAACAAATGTGCAAAATATATATCATATCTTTTTATTAGATTGTAAATTAATTGACGAATCATAAAGAAACATATTAAAAAATCACTTCAATTACCCTGATATTGGACCTCTTAGTTTACAACGCATCCATATTTTCTTTCGTGTAAATTTAACTTATTAATTGTGCACACTCTTCCTTATAAATTCAATTGTATTATAATTTTTATGTTCTCCTAATAAAATGTTCGTAATACGAACTTTAAATATTTTTTCCTTAAATAAAAGAAAATGAATTGATTTTCAATTTGACATGTTACGCTTAAAGAACAATAATAATGAAAAAAAACTAGATCAGAACTGAAAATAACTTGTTTTTTAAGTGACTTAAAAAATTCATAGTCTTTTATTAAGAAAAGAGTATAGGTTTATAATACTATAGCCAGTGAAATTTAAAATAATAATAAAATATTAATTAACATTTAGTTTTAGCAAAACGGAGAATAATTTGAAATGATACAATTGCTCAGCAGGATATCATTTGAACAAAGAATGCTTGATCGAACAATGATGAAATAATTTATCATTTTGAAAATTTCAATTTAAAAATTGAAATACTTTTTAAAGTTTTGATGATATGATACTTTTCAATATATTTTTATTTTTCTATAAAATAACGCATCAAATTTAATTTATTTTTTAATAATATTCTTAAATACTACTAGTACTATATATAGAAACTAATACATAACAAATATATAAATACTACTACTACTATTTGTAGAAATTTATCATTTTAGTACCACTTCATAGTTGATCTTTATTTATTTATTTAAATTTAATTTATGCAAAATATTAATTAAATATATTAGAAAGTCTAATAATAAATAACTTTAACAAAGCTTTTAATATAAGCGAATGCATATTTTTTAGAATTAAATACTAATATCTGATTAATAATAATAATAACTTTTAATGGAATCATAACAACTGAAAAATAAAGTTTCATGTTCTATAAATGCTGCTGTCAAACTTGATCAAATTACTCATACACAATTTTATGTATGTTAAGAATTTCAATTCATTATACTTATTTTTGAAAATTCAGAATTTCATTCTATTTTTATACTTCACTAAGTTGGTCATAGCATATGAGAATAGTCAAAGCTTAAGGTAGTTTTTTTATTATTAACTCCCACAAAATTTTATATAAATTTTACGAATTAAATATTTGGTCTTCCTCTTAACTCATGTGGTTCGTAAGAAATTTAATGCATATGAATCTTATTTACAGTTACATTGAATACAATATTTTTAATCTCAAAGCAGTAAGAAACAGTGAGGATCATGAAAAAAGTTCTTCGAAAAAGTTTTGAATCAAATATTTCTTCCTATCTAGTTTCTATTATTTTGAAAAAATATATTAAATATATTTTAGTTGAAAATATTTTAGGTTGCACTTTTTCAATCTAACTTGATAATAATTACAAAATAATTTGTTGGATATCACATTACCTCCACAACAACTCATTTGTACTTACCCAAAATTTGGACACTGATATGTTTGATATGCATTAAAATATAAATATTATAATATAAATTAGAATTTTTTAAGATATCAGATATATTCAAATATATGTGAAAGCATATGTTTTAAACACGTTATTGCATAATGTGATAAATTTGTTAAAAAACTACATGCTGATGTAAACTTTTAAACCTTATATTTCAATTAAAATTAATTTTTTGATATAACACATTATTTTTATTGGATTAACCATATACTTTTGTTACTGATTCATTTTTTCTAATACAGAAGTCAATTTTTTTAAAAATTCTTAACTGATTTGTAATATCCCTAGTTATTAATATTGTATTTTTATTTTTTTAAGTATTTATTTTATTTTACTAGTTATTTTATTATTATTTGTTTGCTTGATTTATAGTTATTATTATTAAATATACAAATTATTTTGAGATAGTAAATAATAATTTGGCTTTATATATTATCATCATTACTTTCTATCAATATTTTAAATTAGTTATTTCTATTATTATTCATATTTTAATTTTTATTATTAAGTAGTAATTTTTACTAATATTATTTTATTGAGAATATTATCGTTATGATTACTTACTATTATCGCTTGTTGCTATTAGTATTATTATTAATAATATTATTGTATTTATTATTATTATTAGTATTCCTTCTCCTTTTTATTCCTATCCGTAACCCATACCTTTTAGCCCTGATCCAAACCCATTTCTATACCCAATACCCATATTCCTATATGCCATTTACCTATTGAGATCCAAACCCTTTAACCTGTTGGCCCAAAGGCCCATCACTCTAGTTTTGATGATGATTAACTCATGAAGTTATAGTACTAATGATCTTGTGTTTATTTAGTCTCAGATATGTAATCAAGATCTTAGTAGGTGTTTAGCTTTAACAAAGGATTTAAAGTCAAGTTTTGGAGCTAGAACGTGTTAATTCAAGAACTTGTGCATCAAGATCACATCAAGTACTCAAGAGGAAACTAGCTCATTGGATCAAAGTTTTGCCAAGTCAAGAAGGAGAAGAAGATTTTCAAGAGATGACTTGTGTCGGTTTGTAAGTGTCAAGATTTTATTTTTTAGATAAAATGTAAAGGATAGATTAATTGGTGGATTGCTCAAGTTCATATACACTCACACACAATATTTATATGTGTTTTTATAAAAAAGTTTTTGTTTTTAGAAAATACCATTTTGGTTTTTGAGCTGCAAAGTATACATGTGTTTTACTAAAACTATTTTAGAGCTTATTGTCAAAAACATAGATATTTCATCATATATGTGTGTAGTGGATCATATCCATATATACTAAGCTTCAAAAGTATATAAAATATCTTGTTTTTGTATTTAGAGGAGTTTTGAAAAAATCGATTTGGAAAAATACATGTTTTTGTTTAAGGCAAAACTTCCATTTTACAAAAATAGTTCAAAATGTTTGTAACATGTTTTGATTTTTACTCAGACATGTTTGTATATCAAAGTACATTACTGAACTTATTTTTGTAGATTTTTAGTAAATTTATGGGATTTTATTGAAGGTAAAAAGACAAGTTTTTAAATCCCTAAAACCCTTTTTTTGGCCTTTTGCCGGTCGACCGCACGGTCGACCGTGCCAGAGGTCGGTCGACTGATGTGCACAGAAGTGCACGGTCTGTTTGGCTGGAGGGCCAGTCGACCAACCCAGTCGACCGCCAGAGAGCTCTGCTATCTGGATCTGGCCCAGTCGACCGGGCAGTCGACCGGCAGAGAGTGTCTGCTCTCTGTTTTCAGGTCCTGATCGATCGGGGCGGTTAACTGGTGGCTCAACGGTCAGAAATCCGACCGTTGGCGATCGACTGGCCGATCGACCGACAGCAGTGATTTTTGCTGAGTTGGACCCCAACAAATAGTTTTTGGAGGCCTATATATTGGGGGCTGTTTTAGACTGTTTTCTACAAGATTTTAAGAGAGTTTTTGGGCTAGTTTTTCCTACCTATCTCAGTGGTTTTCTCTGCATTTTTAGAGCCAATATTTTCAATATAAAAGGAGAGTTTATCAAGAGTTTTCAAAAGTGATTCTTTGAGTTTTTCACCACCAAATCAATCTAAGTTTTTCTCACACAATCTTGAGCTATCCATTGCTAAACCCATCCTATAGGAGAGTTGTTGTGAGAGTTATTTTAGGTGATCAAAGTGTTTAGATCACCAAGTGTTCATTCTTGTAATTGAGGGGGCGGACTTGCGGTTTCGCGTTGTTTCGAGTTCTTGTGGGAGCTCGGTGTAGAAGTGCAGCCTCGGCAAGCTAGTGTGCTTGCGTGTGTAGTTCTTGCGGGAACAAGAGAGGGACTAGTGAGTCCAAGAGTTCTAGTGTGAACTCCTTGTAGGTGTTACGGCACCGAGTGATCCGGTGGGATAAGTTTATAGTGGAAATCCTTCATAGTGTTGAAGGCAAGAACGTAAAGCAAGGGTGCTCGAACCTCGAAACAAATCACCCATGTTTGCGATTGCTCTCTATCTCTCACTTGTGTTTATATCTTACTTATGCTTATTTCTCATATCTCTTATATGCTTGATATATTGTGTGCTTAATTGTTATATGCTTGGGATTGTTTGCTTACACTTGTATTCAACCAAGAGAGCATAGCGGCACCTCAACTCTTATCTAGAGGAATCTTGAGGAGATAGTTCAGAGCCCTTCACAGGGAATTCGGCTACACTCTTGTGTTATACTTGGTATGTTTAGCCTAAGAATTTTTAATTTGCATAAATAGTTTTAATTCCGCATTAATTCACCATTAGCTTAGCTAGTCACCTATTCACCCCCCATCTAGGTGATTTCAATTGGTATCAGAACTTGTGCTCTTGATCTGGGTCTAACAACCTAGAGTTAAAGATTCTCATTTATAGCTAATCACAATATTTGTTTACACACACATGAATTTCATGTTACCTCCCATTTTTGATATTCTTAACATCCAAACTTGGAAAGTTAAGATGTCAATGTACCTCAAAGCCCTAAGTATTCATGCCTATTTTGCTACTATTAAATATTCTTATTGTTTAAATGGCAAATATCTTAAGGCTAATGCAAAAGTCATCCATGCTTTGAAATCTACCCTAAATGATGAATATTTATCTAGGGTTGCTAAATTTGATTCGGCTTTTGTAGTATGAAACACTATAGTCTTCCTTGGCGAACAAAAAATACTAGTCGGGAGCAACTCGGATGAAATGTGATGCTTTCCAACTTGTGCTACATGGTCCAAGGGGATAACCCCCTTGAGGAAAACTCTGAATCTGATTAGAAGAAGATATTGACATGTCTTATGATGAACTTGAATCTTTTTGTCAACAATTTCTTGAAAAATATAATTTGCTTAAAAAGGATAATAATAATAAATTGAAAAAAATAACACTTCCTTGTTAAAGAAAATGATTCTCTTAAAAATAAATTTGCATTTATTTCAAAAGAAAATGATATGTTGAAAAAGGATAATATTTCCTTAACTTCTAAATTGAATGATCTTTGCGAAGAAAATACTTTTTTGAAAAATAAATTATTTTGGTGGAAAAAGAAAAGGAAATTACTTTGAATGAAAATAACTCTTTAAAAAGAAAAATTGTTTTAAAGGAAAAAGAAAATGTTTCTAAAAAGAACATGATTGTTGATTCTCATTCTCACCATGCTTTTCATGCTACCATTGATAAAAATGAGATCAATTTTTGAAAAATAGAATAAATTGTTTGAGCTCTACTTTGAGCAATTATGCATTTAACCATAATAGATTGAAAACCTTGTTTCAAAAGAAACAAGCTCCACGTATTCATGCACATTATCCACGGCACACATATGCACACTTTGCACATCATGATCACACTCATTCTCATGTGCATTTTAGGGTGTACAAATGTACACATTGCGACTGCAAAGGCCATTTTGCAAAGTTTTATTTTGATAAGATAAATCATATAAATTTTGCTAATAAGAATGTTTGGGTTCCAAATAATGCTAACCCCGTGGACCCAAAAGAAAATAGGTACCAAAATCCACCTCTTGCGTTTGATGTAGGTGTGGGCTCTCACATGAAGTGAGAGGGTTGGTGCCTTGATGGTGGATGCATGGACTTGATGGACACTACAAATTGATACATCACTATCAAGAAAGTTTGGTGGAAAGACCACAATGGTTTGAAGACTTAGAGAACGTTCATACGGTTTGGTAACTATCTCTAAACTCCCATTTAGTTTACATGCTTTTATATAATATTTTTGGGATGTTTTGGTATTGTACTTCATGTGGTAAATACTTGTTTAGATGTAACCTTCATTAAAACTTGTGTCTATATTTGTACAAGTAGTGAGCAACATTTGATTCTTATATGTTTGTACCTCTTTGCTCATTTGTACTCATTACATGTTTGATGTTATTTTCATCTATACTTATTTTTCCTATTTTTATGCATGTTTTGCTTCATGTATATTTTATTCTTGTCTAAATCTAATAAATATACATGTATACCCTTGAGTCTATTGCCTTCATGCAAATTATATCATAGACTCTTTTATGTTTGGGATATGTATGTATATTGTTAATTTCGGATAAAATATACATATACCTTGAAGTTTGTTTTTAAATGAAAAAATACATTTTTATGCTTTTGATAAAAGATACTCATGTTTGTTTTGAGCCTTATTGACATGATTATGCTAACCACATAACATTTGTACACTCACATTATTTTTATTTACTCATGTATTTTTGTTTCATGAGCACATTTTTGAGCCTTATAGATTTCGAGTGTCAATCTTTGTGTATTTAGTATGTTTCATGATATACATATGTTTTAGCTTCATGTTTAATTTTTAACTAGTATTTTAAAAATTACTCTTAAACTAGTTAGTTATTCTTTATTTGTTAGTGTTTTCAATCTACAAATATTTTCAAATTTATTTTTGAAAACTTCTACCCTTGAAGGGCGGATGGATGGGCGACCATGCCTTGTGAGCCTTATTGAAAATCTTTTTATCATGTGCATGAAAAGAGTGGATAATTATGAGTTATATACTTGATTCTCATCATATTTCAAATTGGTATCACAATTGATATTTTTTTGTATACTCATATTTGTTTTCTATATATGTATGCTTCAAATTTTAAATAATATCAATTTCTATTGGTATTTTCATTTTCATACATATATATGATAGGATTGTGCTTGATTTACAATAAATTTACATGTTTAAAGTACAAATTATGTTTATGTTAAGCTTGACTTAAATCTTGATTTCAATTGGTATTTTAATTGGTATTTTTAATGAGCTTATGAATTCTTTTCAATTGGTATTGATATCAAAATTTATAATATACTTCAATTGGTATCAATATATTTGGATTTCCAATTGGGTTTCAATTTCAATTGGTATCACAAATGTTTTACCTTTTATTGGTATCAATATTTTCCATGTATTTCAATTGGCATCAAAATATAAAATAACTTACTTTCATTAGTATCAAAATTTATAAATGTTTCAATTTCAGTTGGTATCATTAGTATCAAAATCTTATATTGAGAGCTTGACATCTCTTCTTTATGTGATACACGTATGTAAGGAGCTTAACATCTCCACTTATGCATTGTATATTATGCTTTATGTGCGTTAGAATTTTATCATCCCTTCTTCATGTAATGCATGTATGCAGGGGAGCTAACTTAGCGTCTTCCTCTTCATGAATGTATATCGCATATATATCTTTATTGTTGATTTATTTTTCACCCCTTTGTTGATGATTGACAAAAAGGGAGAGAATGATTTGAGTTTATATGCATAAATTGAGTTATGTTTTTACAAAAGGGGAGAAGCATTTGTTGCGTTTATGTATGTTTATCTCCTTGTTTATGCATATATGATTATTTAGTTTTATGCACCTTGTTGAATATCTTATTGTTTATCGTTAT